>CAUYQG010058904.1:0-17661 GCA_963574415.1 Tarsius wallacei | reverse complement strand
TCATAGAGATTTATGGAGTTGTTGTTTTTCCACTTGGTATTTTATCTTTCTTTTGGTTTTGGGGTTGGTTCATGTGTGCTTTATTCCTTTTCCCGTACTTTTGTGAAGAATGTTTGTCTTTTTTCCTTTTCTTCTGTGTTTAATGTCTTTGATCTTAATCTTAGGGACAAAGAAGAGAGAAAAGCAGCAGCAGGGAGACAGTTTTCTAAATAAATAATCAAGGAAAATACAAAGATAGAAAAGTCACTGGCATCCGTTGACCAAAAAATAGGGAAGAATGTTTATCTTGTGGGTCCTCTATTTCCATGTGTTACCTTTACAGACTCTGACTGCCATGGAACTATATTAGAATTTCTACTGAAATCAACTCTCCTTTGGGGAAAAAATGCATATAAGAAGAAAAAAATAATCTCTTTGTTACAATAAATACTTTATTTAGTGTGTATTGAATTTGTCCTGGAGGTGAGTCAGCCATAAAGTTTAACTGAAAGATGTTTCCGTTGCTCCTTCTATCTTTAACTATTAGAATCTCTTTAAGAAATTGCTTTCTGGTTGCAGGAAACAGAGGAGATCATCACAGCTGTCCTTTGTGGTACAGGAACTTGTTCACACAAGATTGTCTGGCATGCCATCGACTTCTTCAAATCCCAGAAGCCATAAATTTGGGAGTTGCTATTTCTCATCCTTTTTCTACCTAAATCTTTGGGAACTAGGATGAGTCACTCCACTGCTACACACTTCCTAATTTCATTATTATTAAATGGCCACAACAAAAAGAACAAAACACTCTGGTGAGAGTCTTGGAGAACACCCATCAATGCATATAGATCCCTTTAAAGATAAAGGGATTAATATCTATTGTATAGTATCTATGACATGATGAAAGAGCCTAACAGAGAAGGACCATAAGTGTGTCTCATGTGAACTCCTGTTTTTCCGGTCACTGTCAGGCAGGATATTAACATGCCTGTCTTATTTTCTAAGGGAAACTTGTGCTTAGAGGAGAAAAATAAGCACTATTTTGCTTCATAGAAATACTCAAAATTAATCATTCCATCATGCAAATGGGAAGAGTGTGATGATATTAATCCCATTTCTTTAAAAAATGGTTTTTGGTTAATGCTGCAAAAAGGAAAGCAGGGTTGTTTTAGGCCCCTTTGGAGAGAAAACATTGTGTGTCTGGAATAAAGTACCTTGGGCTCCTGAGCAGCAAACAAAACCATCCAAAGTTGTAGGAGTCTTTTTAGGTCATTCAAGCTCAGAAACAGGTTTTCAGAAATAAGACATCAGGTTACCATGCAGTCTACAAATGTCCAGGGCAGTTTTTCAAGGTGCACCAAATTCAGTAACTATATTCGGACAAATACAAAGAGGTTGTGGCAATACTTCCACCTTATCTTCACCCAAATCTCTGATAAAAACAAGAATTGAACAAGTGCACATGTTTTGTTTATTTATTTTTTGGAGGTTGGAGGGTTTTTGTTATTTTAATTTTTTATTTAAACTGGAGCTTGGAGAACTTCCCATGAGTTCAACTATTGGTCAAGCTTTGGGCTGAAGCAAACTGAACAGAGTCCTCTTTCTTAACAGTTTAGTTCCTCAGATTAGACACATTCTGCACACATGGAAACCATGAGGAAAGAACACTAGTGGTTGACCACAGAGCACACTGGGCAAATTACCATAATGCAAGGTCACTAGGAGAGTCGTCAGAGGTGACTGACCCCTACATCATGTGGCTCTTTTCACTGTTCTTTCACTACTCGCAAGAGTACCATACATCACTATGTATTACTGTAAGTTAAGCTACAGTAGGAGCAGTCAGGCTGGTCTATAGCCTTTTTTAACATTCTAATCAATCCCAGTGTGTGGATGAAACAGAAGCATTCCTAAGCAACCCGTCTACCATGGTCGCTTTCCCTTGTTCAGCAATGTATAGCTGAGCTCATGTGAAACTATCCTTATATTAATTTCTTTTTTTTTTTGGTTCAACCTGGAACATGGGGGGAACACAATGCAGCAGAGTCAGTCTGGTTTCAAATTCTAAACTCAACCTCTTCTTATTAGCTGGGCAACTTTGATCAAGGTACTTACTCTCAGAGTTTCTATTTCTCATCTGCAGTTCAATTCCATTAAATCTAGTGCAGTTTGATTCAATAAATGCTTATGAAATACCACAGACTGTGCTAGGCATGGGTGAATAAAAGCTACAGAATCAATATTGCTCAGGCTTGAGGAGTCAGGTATAGCCACAGAAGCCATGTAAGGTGGCTGAAGAATTCTCATCGCATGTTCAGGGAGCTCAAAGGCAAGTCCTCTGGGTATCAAGACTCTCCAAAGCCCAGGACAGTTTTGTTGCTGAGAACTCACAGTGGACTCTGAAGCAAAGAGGATTCACCTGGCATTTTCCCAGCCCTTGGGAGAGACTAATTGCTCTCCAGATGCGAAGTCCCTCAACAGCTCACGGAACTAAACCAGACAGCCCAAGAGGAAACATGCCAGAAGCTTCTGCCAAGCTGGAAAAATCTCAGACCCGGAGTCTTCCCTTAGAGACCAAAGTGCATGTCTCTTCTGAGTAGAAGAAATCAGAAAGGAGGCCTGAGGAAAAGGAAACTTGTCAAGTACGCAGAGGGGATCCATACAAGGACTTCTCCTTTGGAGGCAGAGCAAATGCTGCCAGAGAGAGAAAGAGAAGCACATGATACTGGCCAGCAAGGGCCCTGGGATTGATTTCTCGGCTGCTGCCACTGTGGGATGCTGAGTCACTGCCTTCTTGTTGATTCAAAAGAAACCAATTATTAGACCAGGTTATTGCTCTGATTTCTAAAACCCTGACATGCCTCAAATGATGCCATTGCCCAACCTCCATCAGCTCCCAGCAAAGGATCATTCTAACACACGTTCCTTTCAAAGGAAATCCTGAGAAGTCCTCACGCCTTGGCCTGGTAGAGAGAAAATCACTGACAGCTAAATCATCACCAACTCTGCCAGAAATAAAGTCAGCTACACTCTAGCACACACATAAAAAAAAAGTACAGGCTGGGTATAGTGGCTCACCTCTGTAATCCCAGCACTGTCCCAGATGAAACAGGAGTATCACTTGAGTCCTGGGGTTCAAGACCAGCTTGGACGACATAGTTAAACCTCATTTCTACAAAAGAAACTAAAAAATTAGCTGGCCATGGTGGCACACACCTGTAGTCCCAGCTGCTTGGGAGGCTGAGGCAGGAGGATTGTCTGAGCCCAGGAGGTCAAGGCTGTAATGAGCCATGATCGCACCACTGTACTCTAGCATGAGACAAAGTGAGATTGCGTCTCAAAAAAAAAAATACAGTATATTTAAACAAATATACTGTGGTAATATGCGTGGTATTAAAATGTCATAGGATAAGGAAGTTAGTAAGGGGTTAGGAAAAATACGTCTGAAAAGACTCCTTAAGGATGCAATAATGAGAAACATTTAAGCCTACCCTGACTCAGAGAGTAGCATATAAAAAAAGTACCTAGCATAGAATAGAATAGATTACTTCTTTTCATCTAAAAGAGATTTAGAAAGGGTCACTATCTAATAAACTATATCTTTTATATACTGTTCCTCTTTATCGTCTTTACCTCCAGCTCCATTAAGGTAGGGTGTTTTTCTATCTTGTTAATTGCTGAATCCCTAGTGCCTAAGAGTGCACAAGCACATAGTAGGTGCCCATTAAATATTTGTTGAAGTAATGAATAAATGATAAGAAAGAAATGATCCCAGTCCTCACTAACCAGCACAACTAGCACAACAAGGTGTCAGCTTCCTGCTGATGTGAATAGAGAAGGCCGCTGATGGAGCATTCGGGAGAAGAAATTGACACAGATTTAGGAAGGCTCCTGGGTGGATATGCTATTTAAAGTGTCACCTGAAAAATGTGAAGTTAGACAAACAAAAAGCAAAAAAACAAGGGTTGGCAAAGTGAATGAAGTAAAAAGAGAAAGAATATTTCAGGCAAAAGGAATAGTATAAAGATTGCAAACTATAGCTTATGAGTTGGATTTCATCAACAGGGATGTTTTATTTGGCCATGGAGTTGGTTCACAGTTAAAAAATCAAAATTTACATTAAGAACCCATAATTCCAACTTGTCTTTAAAGACTAGAAAGATCTGAAAAAAAAATGGCTACATTTGAATAAACCTCTAGCTCTCAACTATCTATTGGCTCCATTATAAACCTTGGGACTGAATGACATTGCCATTTATAATTGTATATATTCCTTTATTTATCTCAAAAAGAATTATGAGACAAACTAGCCATATATTATAGCCACAAACTGTTTACATATTATAGCAAATATGTGTCCATGTAGGAAAATGAATGCTAGATTGATAAGGCTACAAGTTCCAAGAAAAAATAGAGATATGTATTGATGTTTGGAAGAAAAGAACATGCCCATGCAAACCCCTAACCTGCTTTCTTCAATTCTCTGAAGGCATTTGAGGTTATCATATTTGGAACTGTCTGTTTATAGACTGATAAATAAAAGAGAATGGGGTGTGTTTAAAGAATTGAAAATTTTCTATGGCTAAAACATAATAGGTAACATACAGATTGAAGATATAATAAAGTTCAAATCTTGAAGACCTTCGGATGCCATTTTAAGGATTTTGAACTTTATTCTAAGAGCAATGAGGAGCCACTTAAATTCTTTAAACTAGTGAGTGACATGCTTATGTTTGTGTTCAAGGAAAACCACTCTGGCTGAAGTATAGAGTGGATTGGAATTGAATAAGACTAGAGGCTAAGTAACCAATTAAAAGACAATTGTAGGAATCTATGCAAGAGAGGACCTCGAAGAATAAGGAGTAATAATGGGTGTGAAGAGATTCTAGAGGCACACATTCTCCCCTTCATCACTAATAATGCCCTCATTTATTTACAGTAATTATGTCCATTAAGACTTACCTCCCCAAATGCCTTTATTGACTTTCAGAACAGCTGTGCCATCTGAACCGTCTTCCAAAATATTGCTTGTTAGGTAAGATAATAATAATAAGTCCATTTATTAACAATATGCATTCAGTATAATGCACCTGCAGGAGATAGACTTGACAGAATTTAGTAGATGTAGGATGGAGACTTACTTTGTAGAAATTTTGTAAGGATTTAGTATATAAAATACCTCAGTGTCCAAAAAACAGGTATGCAATATATGTTAATTCTCTCCTCCTTTTCTCTTCCTGTCCCTGATCATGAGTAAGCATCCTAAGGTCAGAAACTACAAATTCAGGTTTTCTTTAAAAAGCAATCTTTTCTTTAAAAATCTAATCTTACACACTCTATACACAAAGCATTTGATACTTTGTTGTGGCTGATGCACCAGCAATTTTCATAAATGTTTAAGCATGACTTAGACATAGGGAAAGCGATATTTGTAGCAAATGTTTTCAGACACACAAAAATTACAAAGATTATTCAGGCAGATATAGCTACAAAAGACAATTGTGCCAGGAGGTTTTTATTCTGTGGGTAATTTAGCACTTGTAGTAATTTGATCAGTTTTAACTCAGAGTCATGCTGAAAGCTGAAGCAAACATTTTTTTGAAGATTTTATTCTGATTACACAATACTTTGAGCAATATCTGATAACTGAAGAGGATGTCCAAAGTAGAAAGCAAATATATAACACAGAGAAATAGCAAAGTAAATAATAAACTATATTAGTTTTTCTTTTAATGCAATTATTTCATGTAAAGGAGGATAAAGTTGCTTCAGTCAATTTGCCCCAATCTTCTTTCTGTCTGCTGAGGACAAAGTGAAATTAAAGTAAAAATCAGTTTAAATGTAGTTATAAATATGATCTCAACTATGTTGGGAAAGCAGTTACATGTCTATGTGTATTAAGGAAAGCCATATGAAGAGAGGACAGGAAGGAAATGCACCAGGAGGTGAGCAGATATTCTCATGGAATGGTACAAATGCATGTAGGTTGCTATATCTCTAAATTTCCTGGGATGGCATGTATTACTTTCATAATCAGCAAAAAAAAAAAAAAAAGGATTGGAAGGTTTTTATACAGCCTTCCTTTGATTTGACAAACAGTTGTGTTTGGGTCTTTAACTAGTCTTGGCAAATCATTAGAGTGGATTCTATCACTGTTGATATTTATCTCCTCTTCACAAGAATACACAGAAGGGGGGGTGTACTTTCTATATGCAATGTGGATGAGAGAATACAATCAAAAGGACTGCAACAGAACAACAGATACAAAAGCAACCAACTACAGTGGTTTTGTAAACTTATCTTAGTAAACTAATGAATGCTTTGACTTTGAACGAGTATAATTATTTTGCTATATGTAAATCCATTACTTACAATAAAACAGAATTATAATGTATAAAGACTCTGATGAACAGAGTTTGTGCTTTGTCTTGCCACACTAAGTGGCATATGACCACTCTTCAGTAACTGAGGAAATCTAATCAACTACAAATAAAAGGTCTATGATGTCTTCAAACCAAAGTTCATTCACTCTGTTCAGTGAGATTTGACCCCTTACTGTTAGCTAATCACATTACCTAGAGAAAAACAATTAACTGAAAAAATAAATCAATCTTCACGAATAAAAAATATCTTCCAAGCACATCTGTATGTTACTTATCCGTTTTTAAAAAAATCTTTGGGTACAGAGATTTGACACATTACTGCCAAAGAATAGAACTATTCATACAGTGAGAAGAAATTCAATACATATTAATTGTTGAGCAAAGCACTGAGTTAAAAAAAAATAACTAAGTAAATTTTCTTTCCTAAGGTAATAAAATAATAAAAGAAAGGACATTGGGTTAAGAACGTTTAGGGCCAAAGAAGAATTGGTGTCTCAAAAGTTTGCTTTTGACGTCTCAAAATAAAAAATGCAATGGTAGGGAATTGAACTAAGAAAGCACATTGTTATTTGTACGATGATAGAGTGATGTACTTGCAGTGTTGAAAGTAAGAGCATCTGAAGGTCAGGACAGTACACAGTGGCTGTAAAAGCAAAGTTGAAATAAAAAGCAGGATAATACAATGAAAGGAAAATTAGAAACTGCCAAAAAGAAGCAGCACAATTGTCAAAGAAACAGTGCAAAATCAGATGCCATCAAGCTTGACCACAAAGAGATAAAGAAAAGGCCAATTCTGATGACAAATAACAAACTGAAATATTCAAAAAGAAATGAGGAAGAGAGAAGTCCTGCGTCCTCATGTGAATAGCTCGATAGTTCCCAGCCACACTAAGTTTGAACAGAATTACATGATCATCAAGTTTTTCCTCCCTGCATGCAAAAATGATGGAAGTCTCTTCTTCAATCTTAGACTGATTTGTCTTCCTGCAACAATATAGAAAGTTGTTTACATGCTAGATGGGGAGAGAGAAACTAAGAGTAAAAATCAACAGGCTATTAATTTGTAAACAGAAATATAATTCTAAAAGTTAAGCAATCTTGACTGCCAGCAAAATTTATTTCTGAATGCTATGACAAAGAAGAAAATTCATAGAAGTTGATACTCTAAACATTGGATATTCAGCAGATTTACTTATTTGTCAAGGTCTTTTTTGAAGCAAAGTTGATTTCATTTTATTTTAGATCACACCATAGAAATTAATTTCCACTGAAAATGACTGAACCATTGTTAGCACCAAAATGGTTTTCATTCTGTAAAATTGCTCTGTTTCAATCCCTACTGATGTACGGCAATTCATTTCTATAACTAACCACCCAGAGTTAGAGCAAACACCCCGTCAAAGGTTCAGTCCTGCACAAGACTTCTCTCAATTCAGACTCCAGCTGCACTTTGGGGGTCCTTAGGCTATCCATATTTCTGACTAACTGGCTACATTTGGTGACTGCTATGATCTCTCAAGTTCAGTAGTTCACAGAATAACTCACAGTTAATATTTAGGATTACAGTTTTATTCTAAAGGATACTATCTGGACCAGTCAAATGAAGGAACACAGGGTGGGGTCTGGCGAGTCCCAAATGCAGAGTTCTGTGCCATCTCCCCATCAAATCAGGTCATGTCACCCTCCCAGCACATCCATGTGTTCACCAACCAGGAAGCTTCACTAAGCTTTGGTGTCCAGAGTTTTTGCTGGGGTGTCATTATGTAGGCAGACTTGATGAAATCATCCGTCACAGGCTTGAACTCAATCCCAATACCCTGTCCTTCCTAGAGGTCAGATTGGTTGAAAGTTCCAATCCTCTAACCACACGGTTGGTCTTTCTGGTGACCTGGAGACCATACCCCATTCTAAAGCCCACAGTCTAGGGTCCCACAATGAGTCAACTCATTAACATAAACT
Organism: Tarsius wallacei; assembly: GCA_963574415.1. Taxonomy (NCBI): domain Eukaryota; kingdom Metazoa; phylum Chordata; class Mammalia; order Primates; family Tarsiidae; genus Tarsius; species Tarsius wallacei. The sequence continues at coordinate 9,340 of CAUYQG010058904.1, read as the reverse complement.
CAAGTGTGATTGAGTTGGCTCAAGAATAACAAAAATACTTCTATTGCTTAGGAAATATTAAGGGTTTTAGATGTTTTATGTCAGAAACCTGGGACAAAGATCAGACAAATGTTCTACTATGCAGCAGACATATTAAACCAAGAACTACAAAATGACATTAAAAACCAAAACATATTTGCAAGACAAAAAAGAAATCATGTGTTTGTTATTGATAGTACACAACTGAAATATAAAAGTCACAAGTCTGATAACGATCATACAAAGTTTTTATGACTTGAATGTATACTTCCAGAGCAAGAACGTATTCAACCTTCCCCAAGGAGGATTGGCTTGGGCAAAAGACAAAGACAAAATTGTTTTATCTTCAATATACTTACTTTCTATTTCAATGTTCTCCCATTTACCTGAATTTCAGTCTTGCTTTAGTTCTCTGTTGCAGACTATTTCTCCTAAGGAGTTAAATTCAATAGATAGAAACATTTATTGAGAAACATTTATTAAATCATGATAGTATAAAGCACTATCAAAGCTAGGTCTCTGTGCTCACAAACCTGTCAGCCCAAGGAAGGTGACAATCATGTTAAAAATTGTGCCATGATAAAGGCAGAAACAAAAGACTTTTGCAGTGTCTGAAACATAAGCATTTAACAAAAGAAATCGTGGGGATGGCTAGAAGGAGGTAGAACCTTAAAAGGGTCTTAAAGAATGAGAGGATTTCAATACAGGATGAAAATTCAAGAACTTTCCTACCTAAGCAAAGACTTGCAAAGTCCCAGAAACTTGAAAACATGTTTGATGAACCTATGTGATTGTAGCAAAAGGCATGTAGCTAGGTGTATTAGGAGGTAGGCTGGAGAGGTGGTTGAGGCCTTATTAAAAGGAACTTTACATTCTGTGCTGAAGAATTCAAATGTTATTCTTCAGCAATGAAAAAGCCACTGGAGATTTTGGAGAAAGATGCTTTACTGTGCCTCCAATTCCTCTTCTTTCAAGTCTTCAGAAACTCATGGACAAGAAGTGAACCAATTAAGAGATTATAGCAATAATCCAGACAACAAATACCAAGGAACCATGGGACTGAGCACAGAGCAGAAATACCAGAAAAGATAACAAACAGGATTAAGTCATACATTATTGGAGCAGAAACAGAAGGAGTTGAAGACGACTTCCAGATGTCCAACCTGCCTGACTGGGAATATGGTGTCACAGAAAGAAGTGCAGAACAATCTTAATCTGCTCGGGCTTCTATAACAAAACACTACAAACTGGGAGGCTTAAACAAGAAACATTTAATTCTCACAGTTTTGGAGGCCGGGACATTCAAGATCAAGATGCCGATCAATATAGTTCCTGGTGAAGGCCTGTTTTTAGCTTGACAGCTGTCTTCTTACTATGTCCTCACAAGACAGAGAGAAAAAAAGAGAGAGAGCGAAAGGGAGGAGAGAGAGAGAAACTAGCTCTTTGGTGTCTTCCTATAGGGAAGGCACTAATCTCATTACAAGGCCCCTACCCTCATAAACTCACCTAAATCTAAGTACCTCCCAAAGGCTCCATCTTCAAAAATATCACATTGGGAATTAAAGCTTCAGCATATGGATTTGAGGGGACATAACTCGGTCAATAACAGGAGCCCGGGGGAGAAGAAGGATTGGAATAGAAAGTGAAGGTCTTAGTATAGACACGTTGTATTTAAAGTTTCCTCTGATTTCTCAGTTGACAGTATCTAGCTGATAGCCAGAGATATGGGATAAATAATTTTAAGAGGAAATTAGAATTCAAGTGCTGTACCTCCCTGGGTATATGCATTTTGATAGACATTTATTAGAATTGAAAACTTCATTTTTAAAAGGATTACATCTCTAATGGGAATGGATTCCTATGCTTTCTATGTGGGATTATTTGAATGAGTTGAGTTCATCCTTACCTACTATAAGGCTAAGTGTGAAGGCTCTGGAGGCCAAATTGTCTGGGTTCAAATCTACTTCTTAGCAGCTGCATGACCTTACACAAGCTACTGAAACCTTTAGTGCCTTAATTTCTTCATGTGTGAAATAAGTATAGTAATAATACCTTTCTTACACAGTTGTTGAGAGAATTAAAAGGATTCATATATGTAAAAGAATCAGGCAGCAACTGGTACATATTAATTCCTCAATAAATGTGAACTCTTATTTTAATACAAAATTATGCTTCCAATAGTCCTCTAAGATCTTAAATTCCACCATTAGAATTTTTCCTTTGGTTCTAAGATCTTTTAGTCTTTAGGTATTTTCTCCCTAAATCTATCTCTGGTTTTAAGGATTTAATCTGCTATGACATGCTTATACAACTTTAAATATAGATCAATTTTCCCAGAATAAGTAAGCCTTTGTGAGCTTACTATAGTAAATAATTTAGAATGGTGGGGGAGGGAGGGAATCTAATTCATTCAAAAAAGCAAACAAACAAACAAAAACTTTACTACTTTTACCCCAGGAGTAGTGTAGCAAATATCCTCCTTAAACAGAAGATAAACATGTGTCATGGGGCCTAACAGGAGCCAGAATAAGTATAGACATTTCACTAAATGTTTTTTGTACAGGGTGAGTTGAAATTCATTACCAAGTACAAGTCACTTGTGCTAAATCTGGTTAGGCTCAACCCCAAGAATTGTTTGTCATTTGTTTGGTATATAATATCAGGTACCACTTCTTAAATGAATTTTTTGGTCCAGGACTTTACACATGCCGTCTATTGTAAACATTTCATCAGCCCAAAGAGAGCATCATTATCATCCTCATTTAACCAGATAAGAAAACCAAGGCTCTGAGACCTCATACTTGTCCCAAAGTCAAACTGTTGATAAGTAACGAAACCAGGATATAAGCTTCCCTGTGCCTGAAATCAAAATCCTTGCTTTTAATCACCAAGCCATCCTGCCTTTACTTTTTGAAGAAGTACCAAGACAGTGTATTTATGAATAAAAATAGAGTTCTGTTATTCATGACAATGATTTTGAGAGAATACCATGGAATTTTTGAGCTGAGAAAGATTTCAGAGGTCTTCTGGAGCAAAGCCCTTACAATCATAGGAATTAAATAAGTCTTCACGGAAGTGTAATTTAGAGAGTATCTGATACAATCTCTTCATTTTACTGATGAGAAGACTGGAGTTTGTGGTTTGTCCATAGTCACATTCAACAGCAGAGTTGGATAGGAGTAGTCAGCGTTCTTTCCACTCTCCATCCCATAATATCTCCCTAACTCTCAAGGACTCCACTCCTCCCACGGGCACATACTCCAGAGATAGGCTCCATTTTTCCCTATGCCATGTGTTCTAAAATCGAGCAAGGAGAGCAGAAACAAAATTAAAATCTAAGGTAGTCAACTAGGGCCCACATGAGCTTCAGAGCAATACAAATAACAAGTAATCTCAATCTCACTAGAACTAGCAAAGTGGTAATTAAAACATTAAGACACCTTGGAGAGGTTTAAAACAGGGAGATGCTCTCAGAACACCTTCTAAAACAGTACACTTTAGTTTCATTTGAAATTTTATTGTAGTGTATAACTCTGGATATAAATAATTCAAGATTTCAGTTTTTTTAAAACAAAAGTATTACCCCCAAGGAAAATACTGGTGGTTCAGCAACAGACATCACTCTTTACCATAATTCTAAAGGCTAACATTGCAATCACCCTACACACCCTCAGCATGACTATCAAGGTCTCTCTGACCTGGTCCCTCCCTCTCCCTTCAGCTTCATTTATTATCACTCTTTTTCACTCTTGTCACTCAGTGATATTGAGATCCATATAATTCTTGGATACATCACACTGGTTTAAGGCCGATTCCCTATCCTCACTCTTTCTGTTCCCTGTCTGCAATGCACTTTTCATATCCACTTGTTTATTCTCTTAACAATAGTCAACTTGCAAGACTCAGTTTGATCATCAACCCTGTGTAAAATCTTGCAGGGACACATCTTACAGGCATGACTAGGGTGCCATGATGGGATATACTATACCACAGAGAGGTCATGGTTCATTTTTCTGCCTTTCCCATTAGACTGCTAGGCCTTAAGAGCAAGAACTCTGTTTCATTCTGCTTTCTCACTCCAGCACCTAATAATGTGTGGCATGTGACTGCATGTAAAAACAATAAAAGCATGCTCAGTTAATCAACTGACTTCTCAATACTCAAATAAACATTCATGGGTGATTAATGTGTAAAACAACACCCTTGAATGTTCTGCTTCTCTCAAGTGTGCTGGCAGTTGTTATTTAAAGATTTAGAGAGTTATGTCTAGACTGGTCATAGAAGGCAAGAACAAAAATGTCTAAATGCAGTTCCTCTCAATAAACATAATCTGTTTCACAAACAGCCCTGTGGACTGATCCCAGGAAAGCCAAGTAGAACAGACCATCTTCCCACGAATCACCTCACTAATTTGATTATTTCTGAAAGACACAGAAGAAAGTTTATTTGAATGAAAACATTGGGGCATGGGAAACAGAAGAATTATGTAGACATGGCTCAACAAGCAAAGATGCAGAATACTGAAAGAGATCATTTGAGTTTGGCACTAAAACATAGACTATGTTTCAGAAAGAGAAAAACATATGATCAAAGGCTTAGAAAGAAAGATGATTTTGATAGAAAAATCTAGAAGACATTAAATTAGACATTTCATTTGTAAGCTGGGCTCGGTGGCTCAATCTGTAATCCCCTGCCTTGGGAGGCTGAGGTGAGTGGAATGCCTTAGCCTGCAGGTTCGAGACCCGCCTGGGCAACTTGGCAAGACCTCATCTCTACCATAAATTAAAAACGAGCCGGGCGTGGTAGCGTGCGCCTGTAGTTCCAGCTACTTGGAAGGCTGAGGAAGGATCGCCGGAGCCCAGCAGGTTGAGGCTGCGGTGGCCGGGAGTGGCCACTGCACTCCAGTCTGGGCGACAGAGTGAGACTCCAACTCAAAAAAAAAAAAAAAAAGAAATTTCATTTGTTCGGACTGTACTAACCCCACCACTGTTTTCATTGTATATTCACAGCAAATGAGACTGTTCAGCTGTGTCTAAGAGAACACCAGTTTAAATCATTCAGCAACATGGCCCAAAGATCACCACACCAACAATGAATAAGACTTTCCTTTCATTTTCCTTTCTAGGGATTAAAATGTTGGAAGTATTATATCTGATAAATTGAAACCTGACATCATATACTAGGTCCAGAAGCATCCATTGTAAAACATGAAACATGCCCAAAACAAAGCTATTTGACCCCTTGCAATATTTTTTGAAGCATTTGCAAACACATACAATCCAAAAACAATATTTTAAAAAACAGTTGTTATCAATTTTAAAAGAACACAAAGTCAACTGTTCTATAAACTTGAGCCGAAATAAAATGTCTATTAATTATACAAACTTGCATTTAGCAAAACACCATTGTGGCATTTTGCTCAGTATCCTGTAATATATACGTGCAATACCTGCAATGGAAGGATGAGTAGCTTCAAAAGGGTCTATATCGATAATCATATAAAAATCTACATAAACATAGCACTTAGAGCTAATGGAAATATTGATTGATAAGGCATCTTGAATAAGAAATATGATGAAATGGAGAACTAAAAGTTAGAAAACTTAAAAAAGCATAAGCATAAAAGAATGCTTATGATTTCCAATTTGTTTGGGGATAGTGTAACAAGTCAAGAAATTCTGATATAGTTTAAAGTTTTTGAGAATTGTTTTTGTATATGATAGTTCAAAATTCAGGGTTTATTTTTTCAATCTAAGCATTTTTTAAGCATCTATAATATGCCACGAATTAGATGAATATAACCAAAGATCTGCTCTCAAGGAGCTCACACTCTGGTATTGGAAAATGACATGTAACTAATTATAAGACTGAGGGAACATTTCCATGATAAAGTGTTGGCCAAGAGAGGGATCATCTTTCCCTGCTGGCACTCTGGAAAAGATAAAAACGGAATAATGACGCCTAGAAGAGGGAATAAATGCTTTATATCACAAACTTGGTTACAAATTCATTGAGGGAAGAAATCGCCTTTTACTTCTTTATACAATTTATGTTGCATAGTGCATTTTTTTTCCAAACAAAGTTTATTAGCGAGAGAAGGGAGAAAAGAAAGCGCTGGCATGGATGTAGGAAACCGCTGCATAGTGCATTTTTATTAATTATATCTTGATTAATTGCCAAAGATAGTTCTGAATTGCTAAGCTTAGATGACTTGAAATTTGAAAAACTGGTGACATCAGATGAAATAATAATAAATGGTATAATAAGTAAAATTTTCACAAAGCTACAAATAGTCATTAATATTTCTTAATAATAAAAAAAAAATCAGTCAGAGGTAGCCACAGCAATGATAGAAATAATTCTGAAGCCAGATACTATTTTTCCTGTGGCTCATAACTCACAGTCATTAACTGATGCCTGTAAAAGCCAAGCTCTCGGTCATACAAACCCGGAATGTGGAAGGGAGTTCTTATGGTGAATCCAAAAGGTTCTGGTTTATACTTGGCTATAAGAGGAAGAAATATAAAATTAACATAATGTTAACCTTGAGTACAGCTGAGAGATTTAAGGCTTTATAATTGGAGAAAGGAAAAGAAAGAAAAAGTGAAGGAGAAATAGAAATAGAACAGAGAAAGAGGGAGGTAGAAGGAAAAAAGAATATTGTGGAAAATACTTAAGGAACCACAAATATTGGAGCACAAGATCCAGACTACTGTCAAAGTTCCAGACCAGAAGAATTTCTGTGCAATATCATTACTAATCATTAAAGATTTGGGCAGTAATTGTAGGTCAAAACGCATTAAAATGCACAGAAACTGCCCTTAGTCTTTGAGAAAAATAGAATTTTTTTTTTTTGCAATAAACATGGGAATGCAGACATCTTCTCTACGTACTTATTTCATTTCCTTTGGACATATATCTGGTAGTTGGATCGTTGGGTCATATGCTAGTTCTATTTTTAACTATTTGAGAAATCCCAATAGTGTCATCCACACTGGCTATCTAATTTACATTCCCACCAATAGTATAGAGTTCCCCTTTCCCCTTTCTCCACATTCCTTCCTGCATTTATTACTTTTTGTTGTTTTGATAATAAAATATTTTTTTAAAAATATAAGGCATTTTATTTTATTTTTAAATTCAAGAAGTGCATGTACATGTTTGTTACACAGGTATATTGTATGATAGTGAGATTTGGGCTTTGACTGAGCTTGTCGCCCTGGTGGTGAACATAGCATTCAGTGGGTAGTTTTTCAACCCTAACCTCCTTCCCCATTCCCTCTTTAGGAGTGCCCCTGTTGTTCCCATTCTTGTGCCCCTGTATATTCAGTGTTTCATCCCCACTTATCAGGGTGAACACATGGTAATCAGTTTTCTGTTTCTGTGATAATCTGCTTAAAATGATGGTCTCTGGCTGTATCCATGTTGCTGCAAAGGACATGTTTTTGTGCCTTTTTACAGCTGCATAATGTTCCATGGTGCATTACCACTTTTTTTTAATCTAGTCCACTGCTGATGGACACCTAGGTTTTTGCTATTGTCATCAGTGCTGTGATAAACATGCAAGTACAGGTGTCTTTGGTAGAGTGGTTTCTGCTCTGTTGGGTATATTCTCAGTAGTGGGACTGCTGGATAGAATGATAGACCTATTTTTAGTTGAACTAGCTTACATTTACCATCCTGAATGCACTTGATATTGTCTTTTAACAGTCATTCTAACTGGGATGAGGTAAAAATCTCATCATGGTTTTGATTTGCACCTTCTTGATGATTAGTGATGTTTGTTGCTACACTATTCATAATAGCCAAGATACGGAATAAATCAGTGTTCATCAACAAATGAATGGATTTTTAAAATGTGTCATATATACACAATGGAGCACTACTGATTTATAAAAAGAAGGAAATTCTGTCACTTGCCACAACATGGATGAATCTAGAGAACATTAAGTGAAATAAGTCAGTCAGAGAAAGACAAATACTATGCGATCTCACTTTCACGTAGAATCTAAAAAAGTTGATCTTGTAGAAATAGAGAGTAGACTAGTGGTTACTAGAGGCTGAGGTGAGGATGGGGAGAGGCTGGTCAGCAGAAGTTATGGTTAGACAGGAGGAATAACTTCTGAAGTTCTGTTGTACAGTAGGGTGACTAGAGTTAACAACAATGTATCATATACTTCAAAAGCTAAAAGAAAGGATTTTGAATGTTCTCACCACACAGAAATGACAAGTATTTGAGATGATGGATATGCTATTTGCCCTGATTGATCATTACACAATCATGCATGTATTGAAACATCACACTGCACTCCACAAATAAGTATAATTACTATGTGAAAATTATAAGAGAACTTAAAAAAAGAATTGCTCTCTTCTGTTATTTATTATTTGACATGTATTTTTGCTTTGCCATTCCAGTCTTTTTTGTTTGCTTGTTTTGGGGTTTGTTGTTTTTTTTGTTTGTTTGTTTTTGAGTCAGTGGTCTCCCTCTTGCCCAGGCATATGATCATGACTCACCACAGCCTCAACATCCTAGGCTCAGGCAATCCTTCCTCCTCAGCCTCCCAAGCAGCCTGGACTACAGGCGTGCACAACAACACCTGGCTTTTTTTTTTTTTTTTGTAGAGATGAGATCTTGCAATGTTGCCCAGGCTGGTCTTGAACTCAGGGCTCAAGCAATCCTCTCACCTCAGCCTCTCAAAATGCTGGGATTACATGTGTGAACCACTCACCTCATTGACATTCCAATTTAAAATGTGTCTGTGCCCTTTATGGGAAACAGGGTGGCGATTCCTAAAAGCTCTAAATATCGATCTCCCATATGACCCTGCGATCCCCCTACTGGGAATATACCCTGAAGAACTCAAATCACTCTATAAAAAAGATACCTGCACACGTATGTTTATCGTAGCATTGTTCACAATAGCAAGAACCTGGAACCAACCATGCTGTCCATCAAAAGAGGACTGGATTTTAAAAATGTGGTACATATACACGATGGAATACTACGCAGCCATAAAAAAGAACAAAATCATGAATTTCGCAGCAACCTGGATGGACCTGGAGTCTATAATACTGAGTGATCTCTCACAGAAACAAAGATCTGAGTATCACATGTTCTCACTCATATAGTGGATCTTGAACATCTATCGTAATACTATAAGAAAAGGATTGACGGTGGTGGGAAACTATGGGGGGGAGGAAGGGGAGGGGAGGTGGGATTAACGGTAGTCAATATCTGTCTGAGGATGGGGAGACACCCCTTATCAACAAGGGTGCCTGAACGAAGCATATTTGTATACCTAACCCTTAACTGTACCCC
>CAUYQG010058903.1:0-20201 GCA_963574415.1 Tarsius wallacei | reverse complement strand
ATCTCAAAACTGAAAAAAAAGTATAGCCCCCAACCCATTGTCCAGCTTCAGAATTAAATAAAGCTAGAGGATTCAAATAAAGAAGAATAGAAGATTGAGCAAATGGAGGTAAAAACAATCCTGCTACACCTGAACAAGAGACACAAAGATATAAAAGAGTAAAAAAAAAAAAACTAACTAAAACATACAATCATACAGACACACAAACCATCCAACCTCCTACAAAAACATGAAGTCTAAAGACAAAAATCAGTAAACTAATAGAAAAGAAGCAAGTACAAAAACGTTTCACTAACAATAAGAAGAGAGAGAAAAGAGAAAAAAAAGATGAGTAAAACAAACAGACAAAGAATAAAAATTAAAACAAGGGAATCAAGCATGCTCTGAAATTGTTCCTCTAAGTCTAACGTCCTTTCAACTCTGATCTCTAACTCCTATCGCAGGCTGGTAGGGTTGTTCACAGCTAGGGTCAGATGCTCCAGGTCTGCTGTGGAGGGAAGGTGGATCAGATCTGGACTTAGTTGGCTTGCTGCCTGTCACCTTGCCACTGGGATCTGACCTGTGTCCCATCTAGCATGGGGGAGGGGCTTCTGTCTCTCCCATTTTGATGCTATTTACTTAGGTCCCAAGTTGAAGGCTAGGCAGAGCTGGGTGAAGCTGGGCAGGGCAATGCAGGTCTCTGCCTGGTCTCAGGGCTCCAGCTGATCTCTGGTCCCACTGTGGCGAAGGGCTGCACTGGGGGAAGCAGAGTGCAAGACTGCCAGGTGCTGCAGGTCAGCGTGGCAAATGTCAGCTTGGGCAGGGCGGGGCTGAGCAGTGCAGTGGGCAGGGAGACCTGGAGCTCCACAGGGCTGGGAGCTGAGGATCACCCAGAGCGACGGGGTGGCAACAGTTGTGGCCACGTTAGCAGTGCATTTTGTGGGAGGAGCTCCACAGGGCCAGGATTTGAGGGCTGCCCAGGCTGGGTGGTGGCGGCGGCAGAGCAGTGCATGGAGCTGGTGTCTACCAGCCTGCAGGCCTGCGTGGCTGACTGAAGAGCAGGCTGGCAGCGGCAGGAGTAGCAGCCACTGGGGGAGAGTGAGAGTCTTTATGGACACTCACTTTCGCAGAGGGTCCCACATACCAACATGTCCTGTTGCCATCTTGCCAGAAGTCCTATTAAAGTTTTCTGATGTGCTTTTAACAATACAATGATCAGGTGCTTCCCCAGACAAATTAAATGAAATTCTCTGGAGTTTGAATACAGAGATGAGTTATTTGTTTGTTAGTTTTTAGAACACGTAGTTTAGACCAGTGATTCTCTCAAATGTTATCCTTGAGCCAGTTACATAGTTACCTTAGCATCACTTAAGAACTCATCAGAAATTAAAATTTTCAGATTCCATCCCAGACCCATTAAATCAGAAACTCTGATGAAGTACCCAAACATATTGGTGTTTTATAAAGCCTTCCAGATAATTCAGATGCATTCTCAAATTTGAGAACTACTAGTCACTCTGGAGTCTAGCCTTTTCAATCTTTGCTGGATATAGGAATTATCTAATTCCAATTCAGTTGTTGTAGGACAAGTCCAGAGATTCCACACGTGATGTTCTCAGGTAGTAGAGTTTTCTTTATAACTCTCTAGGTGCTTCCAATATACAGCCAAAACTGAGAATCAGTGGTCTAGATTGAGAGACAGACACTAAGCACAGAATAGTACAATTAATCAGTTAAGCACTATTGCCTCTAGAATTTTGTTATTAACATTTGAATCAGAGTTGAGTGCCTCTTCAAGTATGTGTCTTTTAGGATAAACATGTGAAATCAAATATACTTGCCCTCAAGGGCTTACAATCTTGTGGGTAAGCTTGACAGTAGAATGCAGCAGATTATCCGGTCTTAGTGGAAAAGGGATGAGCTAAGCTCCCAGAATGAGTTTTGTCCTTTTATTTGTTGGCAAGTTTTTAGAATATGGTAAGTGCATTATAGGTATAAAAGTAAAGCACAGGATTGCAAAATTGGGATGCATTTTATAGAATATTGGATTTAAATGATGTCCTGTTGTACACATGTATAAGAGCCAAGGGGCTTGTTGATGCTTCAGTGACTGCTGGAGGAAAAGAAAAAAAAGCAGAGAGTAAAAAGAAAGGTGTAGAGGAACAAAGCCAAGTTTATGAAACTCTGGGCCCTTCACATTATTGTGTTGAGATGAGCTTTCCTTTGCCTTCAGTTGTGTAGGGCATCCTTGCTGAAGTCTGCCTAAGAATGAGTCCCTTGCCAAGAAGAAAATAAAAGTTTAAATATATTTATGAATGTGCATTTGTGTGTGTATTTCAAACAGATATGTAGATATTATAGCAATTATTTCAACTTATAGGTGGGTGTAAAAATTAGTATGGACTGGTGAATTTCAACTCAGTCACATATTATACAGGTTGAGCATCCTTTATTCGAAAATTCCAAACCTGAAAAGCTCCCATATCTGAAAATTTTTGAGTGACAACAAGACACCACATATGAAAAGTTTCACACTTAACCTCATATGAAGAGTAGCAGTCAAAATGCAGGTGCACAACACATTCTATTCAGTGTCCCCGAGGGAAATGAGATCATCCTACCCCGTGTCAACGGCAGTTTATCTTTCCCACATATTCCCCACCCAAGCATACCCACAAGGGGAATAAAATGGCCCATGTACATACTACAAGTTCCAACAGCAAGTTTTCCACGATGTGCCGTATGGACCAAGATCTATTTACATTGCTCATTGTGTTTGTTTGCTTATTCTCCACTATGTGTCATAAAGATATTTTTGAAAATGTTAAAAAAAAAGGCCTGAGGATACCCCTATGGATAACAGTGACAAGAAAAAGACAAAACATTTATACTTATCTATAGCACAGAAATTCAAGCTGTTGGAGAAACTGGACAGTGGTGCAAATGTGAAATGTCTTACAGAAGAGTATGGCATTGAAATGACCACTCATAGGATCCACAGCAACAGAAAGATAAACTTCTGATATTCTGTGCTGACAGTAATGAACACAAGTCAGTAAAAAATAGAAAGTCACTATATAAAACCAAAAATGAAAATTTTGATTATGTGTTGAAAGATTGTATTCATTGGTGTTGCAGTGTACATAGATCACTTACTGGAATGATGGCCATAAAACAAGCAAAGATCTATCAAGATGAACTGAAAATTGAAGGGAACTGTGAATATTCATATGCTGGTTGCAGATATTTAAGAAAAGACACAGCATCAAATTTTTAAATATGTGCAGAGGCAAAGCATCTGCTGATTATGAAGCATTGAAAATACTAGTTGATGAATATTCCCAGGTTTGATGATTAAAATCTGACATTAAAGCAAAGCTGCAAAGTTGAAGTTTACCTGTTTTGGTGCTATTGCCCCAGAAAGGTACTAACTGTAGCTGATGAGACAGTTCCTCCAGGAATTAAGGATGTCAAGGACAGAATAACTTTGCCAGGATGTGCTAATGCAGCAGGCACACACAAATGTAAACTTGTTGTAATAAGCAATAGCTTGTGTCTTTACTGTTTTCCAGGAATAAATTGCATACCAGTCCAATTATTATGCTAAAAAACATGAATTACCCAGGTCATCATTTTATTAATTTTATAAACTTTCTTTCTTTCTTTTTTTTAACAGGGTGTTGTGCTCACTGCGAGGAAGGTGGACTGGATGATGACTGTGAGATATTTTTTTTCTTAACAAATGTTCTGCTCATTTTTGAGTTGAAATTCTTATCAAATTAATGTTGATATCATGTACCTTCTCCCAAATGTGACTTCATTAATTCAGTCATGTGACCATGGTATTATTAGATTAATTAAGAGTAAATATGAAAATGTTTTCTTGAATAGTGTGCTCCAGCAGTGAGGAGAGACATGGGGATGGAAGGTTTTCAAAAGGAGTTTAACATAAGAAGATGCCATATACACTGTCATCAATGATTAGAGTACAGTGACTAAAGACACAGTTGTGTATGCCTGTTACAACCCCTGGCCTGTTACTCTGTTCAGTGATGATGATGAACAAAGTGGTGACTTTGAAGGATTTTATTTTTCAAGGGAGAAAAAAAGTAATAGCTAATCTCCTTATATAAGTAAAATATATACAATTTATATCTCCAAAGTCTGTCAGTAAGCTAAAAAACTGGATATCAAAGAAGTTTCTAATTCTAAGACTCTAGTTGATCATTAACCAATGATTGTTACTGACCAATGATGAAATGGTCCTGAATCAAGTTGACCATGATATAGTGACAATGAAGATGTTAATGCTGCAGAAAAATTTGCTTATAGAGGACATGTTATAAATGTGTGATGGGCTTAATGAAGGACTAGAGTAGTGAATGTTCTTAACAGAACATGAAATCATGTCAGTTTATAAAATCAAAGTGACTTTTAAGACCAAAAAAAAAAAAAAAAAAAACACTGCTGTTAATGAGGTTGGTGAATCTGGGGAAAACATTTTAAAAGACTATCCGGTGGAATGCCTCATACCTAGAGGAGCCAATTCTTGGTCTCTCGAGTGTTTCTGATGTTTCTTCTTATCGAGAATAATAAAATACAGCCTCAAGTAGCCTTTTCAACAAAGCACAGTATTGTGGATGGAGACTAAAGAATGGCCGTTGTTTGTTGTTGCAGTTGTTTAACAGCTGATACACATATTCTGGTGATGCTACTGTGCTGCTTAGTTACCTTAAGCATGTTATTTTTTCCCCTGCATTAATGGTATGCCATATTTTTTACTGTTAAGTACTTATGCACAAATGAGTGTAAAAAAGTGATTGCTCATTGGCCGCATATAAATTCAGAGTTAGGGATGATGGTGATTCCACCAATCATAAATCATCCATATGGGTGTCTGGCACAATGACACTTTTGCTTCCTGATGGTTCCATGTACACAAACTTTGTTTCATGCACAAATTTATCTTAATAAACTGTATAAATTGCCTTCAGCATATGGGTAAACAGTATATATGGAACAAATGAATTTCATGCTTCAACTTGGGTCCCATTCCCAAGATATCTCATGATACTTGTGCAAATATTCTAACATTTCAAAAATTCCTAAATTTGAGACATTTCTGGTCCCATGCATTTTGAATAAAGAATACTCAACCTGCATTCAATTATTATACAATTAAAACATACTGAAACTAGTGTCCCAAACCAAAATATTTGGTGTGGGTTGAGACTAGATGGGGTTATTCTGTACACATTCCTTGGGTGACTTTTATGTGTGGTCATGAGTAAAGACTTCTAACAGAAACCATCACACTGACTAATTGTGTAACTTTGTTGAGAAAGGCATCCCAGAGTTGAAGAAAACTGAACTAAACTTTAAAGTCTAGAAGGATCCAGAGAAGACAGGAAAGAATAGAATGTCTGGACAGTGCATTCTGAACAAAGTAACAGACATGTCAACAAAGATTCACTGAAAGGTGAAACCAGTGGGTCTGAACAAAGGAGAAAAACAGTACAGGGAAGAAACACAGACTGTGAAAGATAGAAAGATATGGTATTTGACTTCCAAAGCTTGTGGTATGAAGTGATATAAAGTAAATGTTCTGAGGTTGGAAACTCTGCTTTTCCTTTTCTCACAATGTTTTTAACAAAGCCAAACTCTTGGAGATAACTCCTCTCCAGTCCCATGAAAATTAGGGACTTGAAATAAACAAAAGATTTTAGTTTCCTGTCTGGTGGTTTTCATGGTCATGGCATTCATTTTGAGATCTAAAAAGAAAAACAAAATAATAGGAACTATAAATTAAAACTCTCCCAGAAAACCAACTTGAAAAAAGCATCTAACTGATAAATAAGTCAAGATACAAATGTTATTTCCTTGCCTTGAATGAAGTGAAGATTACAGAATTTCTTCTGTAATTTCTAAAATTAGGATAAATCTAATTTTTCTTTGTCATGAGTGCCAGTAATCTAAGGGAACTTACACCAAATGAAAATGAAGAGGTCATGGGAAATCTCACACTTTGGGTAGAGAATATTTCCAATATATAAATATGAAAGCTCTCTATATATAAAGACTTGACATAAGAAATTCACTTTTATACCTTTATATTATTCAATGTATTTATAGATTCTCTTTCTAATCTAGAGCCCTCAAAGTCTTCAAAATCTTTTGGTCTCATAATGGACAGGGAGAGGATTCTATTCATGAGTTATTTTCAATATTTCAAGAAGTCTAACAGAAATCATATGTTTTCTCATGATGGGACTGCAAAGAATAAATGCATTTTGTTACTTGTTTTGAGGTTGGAATTTTATCATTTTGCTATCCAAATGTTGAATTTGGATATTCTTTGTATTTTTTAAAGTAGATAAAGTTGCTATTGACATCTCTGATATATAGGGTCATACTGAAATAAAATAAGAAGGGGTATGTTTGGTAATTAAAAAGCTTAAATCTTGTTTATAAATATGCATTTTTCTTTAAAATTTTACATGTAAAATATTGAATTATAGAATTAAATATTGAGTTTCCTTTTAAATTCAATCCACTTTGGAAATTTTGGAGATGTATTTGTGACTACCCAATGACTCTATGAGAATCTATGAGCAAAATTATAAAAATGAGGGCTTTTGAGGAAGTATGTGCTATTGTTTGAAAATGAAATCACAGGAAATTTCATTTCCCCATGGGCACTATAGGCACCATGGGAAATATCTGCCACCAAACTCCCTTCTGCAGCGCTCTTATCCACACTCATCCATTATGAACACATTTCAGCCCATCCTAGATGATTGGTACTCTGCTCTGCACCCTGTGGGTAAAAAGATGGCAAGAAACTTTGACTCCCCTTGATTTTACAGCCTTTCAGAGGCCTGATATAATTCATTTAGCACATTCTTCATTTTATTTTATTTTCAATTTAGGGAGTACATCTGTGTATTTGTTACATGGAGTTATTGTGTAGTGGTTGTGATTGAGTCTCTCAAGTGACCCATTCCCCAAATAGTGAACATTGTGGTCCATAGGCATTTTCTGAACTCTAACACCCCTTCCCATTTCTCCCTTATTGGTGTTCCCAGTGTCTATTATTACCATCTTTGTGACCGTTAAGCTCCCGCATATGAGTGAGAACATATGTTGTTCGGTTTCTGTTTCTGGGTCCTTTTACTTAAGATGATCTGCAGCTCCATCCATGTTGCTGCAAAGGACATCATTTCATTATTTTTTTATGGCAGCATCTTCACATTTTAATGACATGAATTACTGTAGTTTAAGGATAGTAAGACTAGCTGGAGTAAGACTGGGTCTGAATTCTAAAGAAAATGAAAGACTGGGGAAGCAATTGGAGTAGGAACCCATATATGGATGGAGTTAAAAGGTGGGATTCTTCAGAACAAATGAACCAAGAAAGTTCAGATTCTAGTACTTAGACATCACATTTGTATCTGACTAACAGTATCTCTGTCACTACTTGGATTTTGCTGTTTAATCAGTTGCTCCAAAACTACTCCTTATTGAGGATGGAATTTATCTAGTATTCATCATGAAACTAGTCTTAAAATTACTGACTAAATAAAAAAATTATCATTGCAAAGTTAGCTATGAAAGGCAGAACACTGGGGAAAAGTGCAGGAAAGAAGAGATGTCTGAAGTGTTAGCTCTGTGCTGTGTGTAACTTTTCCCTTGAGTTGGTATTTAGTTTAACTAAATACTCTCTGTAACTACACAGTGAAGGTAGAAAAAGTAGAAAAGATTGAAACACTATTATTAGATCAAAATTGGCCACATGATAGACATTCAATAAATAAGAATTATTATCACATAGATGTGAGTGTATTTAGAAGAAGTATATCAGATTAGTTGCATAAATGGTGCAAACAAAATTGGCCAACACTGGCTCCCAAATCCATTCAAAATGTTGAATAGTAAAATAATTTTCTGTTTGTCTGTTAGTTTCTACTAAGTCATGAAAATGACTTTGTACAGTTAAAAAAAATAACAGCATAGGGGGGAAAAAAACCTTGTTTAAGACACAGTTGTAGTTGAATGTTAGACTAATCATAAGTTTGATTCCCCATGGAATTTTAATTATTAGAGTTTAGCTCATATAGATAAATTATACTTAATCATGTCCTGAAAAGATGAAAAGGTTTTGTTATTGTGGGAGAAGGCAAAGTAGTTGATAGAAACATGACTTTGTTTACTAATGTTGTAAGTACATTCTTCAGTAGAGCATTCAATGAACCTCTTATTTGCCGAGGCGCATGAGGTATGTAGGAAAGTTATCAATTCTCAATCTCATTTCATCTGGTATTTAATAAAACTAAAATCATTTTGTATTCATAGTTATGAGAATCCCCAAGAGGTTCTGTGCATGTTTGCAGTGGTTGGGAATGTATATCCAGAGACCACCCTGACATCTCTCCCCATACTAGGCAGCAGTCCTTTCCATGTAAGGGTTTCAGTGTAAGAGCATTGCCCCATGGATGGGGTTGACAGGCACCAAAGCATACAGACAGGTGATCCAGGTCTCTTACTTTGCCATCTGAGCTTTGACATTTCCCCATTATCTGTAACTTTGACAACATGAAGGATGCTTTTGCACTTTTACCCTTGGGGAAAGTTCAGGCAGTACAACCACTGTCTATTTCTTTTTCCTAGTGATTCGCTGGCCACATCCAGCATCACTTCAAATTAGACTAGCAGCAAGAAGTATAAAGGACTAGGGCTTATCTAACATCTAGAAAAAGAGAAAATATAAACAAACAATCAAACAAATAAAACGGTTTTTTCACCATGAAAGAAATAAGGAGGAGAACAGAAATTGTAAAACCAGGTAAAGGTCACTCCTCAATTCTCTTTCCTTTTGGTTTAAAAGCTGTGTTTAATTGTTAGTCACAATGCACTGTGGGCAGAACAATTAGTTGTATCTATATTAGATCTAAGCTGTAATTATTTGTTACATTAATCATGACTAGAGTGAGAATTTAATTAGTCACGAGCATTAAGTGAATTTTTCTGAAGAGGGGAAAAAATGTTTTCTGTTGTTTGGTGCATCTTATTAAGAGAAAGCACCACATCTGGCTGGAACACTGGAAGGAACTGAACTCTCAAATTTTGTCATCGATGGACAAATAAAACTAGTTCTAGGTGACCTCACATTTCTGAATTTGTGCTTCCTATCAAAATCTGTGTGCAGGTCCCCCTAAATAAGGACCCTCAATAGCAACTGGCATCCAATAATTCAGAAGGGCCATCTGATGTCAATTTTACCTAATTCTTATTTGCTCCTTTTATTTTCTCTCTGTCCCTGTTTTCATGGTGGCAAACATATTCCCAGAAAAATCCCAGAAAATGGGAAAGAGATGCCCAGAGAGAAGTCTACGTAAGGTTAGATTAGTATTTATCTCTGTGATGTGTTTTGAAAGAAACCAAATGTTTGGCATTCATCTAATCACACGCAGCTAATATCCAATGCCTCAAAGCTCTGCAATGTGTACTCTTTTTAAATTAGAAATATAAAGACTTCTGGGGAGTACTTGGGGGAGGAAACAAAGCATAAATGTGGTGGTTGCGATAGTATGACCCACAACGTTTGATAATGTGACACTTTTAATGAGTCACATACATAGAGCTGTTATCGCCCCAAACAGCTCTACCCTGCTGATGCGAGTGAAAACTTTTAGACAAACTCAGCGTTCTTTTGCTCATTACACTGACCTGTCAGAAATGACAACTTGGCCCAGTCTGGTTATTCCATGCTGACAAGGTACCATTCAGGCTTTGCGGCAATAATGTCAGCTTTTAAAGGTGCAATGTACTTAAGGAAGCTCATTTCTATGATTTGGCCAAAAAGAGCCATTTTCCTTGTCAGTGGTGAGGAATGCCTTAGTTTTCTTTAAATTAGGAGTCGTTTTCATGGAGATTGTTCCTGGAAAAACCTGCAAAAAGTAGAGAAGCTATTTTTTGAAAGGTTTAAAATAATTTAGCCTACTGAGCAATAGTGTGATTACCCAGTGTGTTGAAGACAGCCAGGGATGCTCTGCTCTGTCCAATGCATATTTCAAAACTACTCATAATGCACCAAATAAAACTTCAATTTGATCATGAACAGTATGTACCATTTCCTGCAAACAAAGAGTAGTGAATTGGAAAGTTGTTTCTATGTAGTTTGGGGGCACAATAAACAGAATCTGGGGTAAGATGAAGGAAACAATATTGACAGGATGGTATAATGCTGAATCAGATGCAACTTTCTTTTTAGTTCTGTCCAGGAAAGAGTGATGGAAAGAATGGTATGTTACAATAGGTGAGGAAAACTTAGGATGAGCTAGTAAACTGGGACAAAATACAGAAATAAACTCCAACTTCTTTCTATGTCTTTTCCCATTAATACAGTGCTGTGGCTGAATCCACTCCTGTGCCTAGTTCTTGGCAAGACTGAAATTACTTTCCTAGGTTCAAATCTGAGGTGTCATGACTGCATTATCTCTACATACTGCTTCCAAAATGCAATAGATAGGTAGATTAAATGGATATATTAATAGCTAGATGGACAGACAGACAGACAGAGCTGGTTTTGTATTGACCATGAGGATATCTATGATTTTCACT
The DNA here is from genome assembly GCA_963574415.1 of Tarsius wallacei. Taxonomy (NCBI): domain Eukaryota; kingdom Metazoa; phylum Chordata; class Mammalia; order Primates; family Tarsiidae; genus Tarsius; species Tarsius wallacei. The sequence goes on along the minus strand of CAUYQG010058903.1, from coordinate 9,602 downwards.
AACATTGGTAAATGCAAATCCACATGTACTAGCTTTGTAGGGTTTTTTCCCCTCTGTTTCAAATACTCTGGTTCACTCTAGGACTGACTAATAACAATGCCTAATAAAATTTATGAGGAAGACTCTCCTGAGAGCTCAGAGAAGGCTAAGGAAGCACAGTGTATTTTTTAAAAAATACATACTCTCAATTTTGACATAAGAACCCTTTGGGTGACCTTAGAGTGCAGTCACAACACACTCAGATTCTAGATTGCTAAGCAATACGAGTCAACTATTTCTATGTGACAAAAAGAGAGATGACCCTAAAACACCATTTTATTGCCCATGCCTCCTTCAATCTTTCTTATGTGAAGGAACTCGAATCTGCACAGAATATTAATGGCCAAAATACATGAGTCAAAACTACAAATACACATCCTAACATTAAATTACCTAGATTGCTAAAGGTAGATTTAATCTGAAGAATAATGGGCTATAATCAATTAGAACTTTAAAAAAATTGGACCCAGCATTCAGTCAACTAATATAATTTTATTAAGCAGTCAATACTCTTCTGCTATAGTAAAGAGTACATTCTCTTCAAACACCTTGCAATCGAGTAGGGTAGGCTACATTGAAACATAGGAAATACTAGAGAATAAGACAGTAGTTGATGTATATGTATGTGCCTATGCATGCATAGACATCTGAGAGTAAAGGAGGTTAGCAAAGCTGGATGAGTAATGTGTTCTCAACTGTCCTGGAAAGACAAGTGATTTGCATCCATGTACTCAGAAAGACGGTACAAGAAAGAGTTCATGTGAGTAGAAACTCACACAAAGTATATTTGAAGGGAGAGTCAACTTTGATGGAAGGACAATGTGTGAAATAAAAGATCTTGTTGAAAGGAAAATTTATAACCTCATTGCAAGAGGCATTGAATGCCAGGGAAAGGAGATTAACAGTACCTATTTTACTTCAGTGTTTACCGTAGTGTTTACTTTCTGTTCACTCATTCTACATTGATGAGAATGGAGAGTTCATTCACAATTATTTTTTAAGGCATTGCCAATGAAAACCAATAGTTCTTGTGGCTTGACACATAGTTTCAACCTTCATTATGCCTATTTTTTCTGAGCAGTTTGATTTCATTCCTCTCAGTTTAATATTGTTATTCTAAATACACTGGATGCTTAGTATAGTAGTAGGCTGCAAAAGTGGTGAAAAAGTGCAATTTACAATTTCCATGCACTGGGAGCATACAATCCAGGTGCCTTGGAAAATTCTAAACTAGTGTTAGCTTGGAGAACTGTCTTCAAAAGCACAAGTCAGAACAGTAGTGGCAGAAGATCAACTTCTGAACTCCAAAAATTATCCTACCTGCTTTGTGGAGGATTCAGAGATTAATATTACTTGTTGGTGCTATCATTAATAATTACCTTTTTGCATACGTGTGCAGTAATTTATGGATGATGAGACATTCTCGAATTTTTTTTTTGTACTTGTTTGTGTGGCCTTGTGGAAAGGAAGTTCACTGACAATTTCTAGGCATTTTTCTTCCCGTTCTTATCTGTTTCATGGGATACCTGTGTGTGTCATCTATGTTTTATAGGTGTGGAAAAGAATGTTTTAAAAATTTCCAAGAGAGTTTAGGGCTTCTAATGACAACACATATATTTAGTGAATCTGGTGTTTGACTTAGCACACGTCTACACTTCCACATTCTCTTATTTGATCCGTGTAAGTTTATTTTTGTCAAAATGTTATATTTACATATTATTCATATTTATAGTTCTTTCATCAAAGGAAACCAACAAAACTTACACTGGCATTGTGATTTTTGTATAACTCAATATTGTCAAACTCATTTCTTCTCTTCACCTATCTCGTCTATAGTTTTGCATTAGTAGCTCACTAGCTTAGGTTCTTCCAGGGTCTTACTACTATTTGTGCATCAGTGGTTCACAGACAATCTGTCCCAAAGATGGTAGCATGTAGTACTTCCTTCTCTTTTCTTGTGGTAAGAAATATAAAGTCTAGTAACTAGGCCATGACAGATAGATAAATATAGATAGATAGACATAAATGGATAGGTAGATATAAATAGATAGATAGATGATAAATAGAAGATAGATATAGATAGATGATAGATAGATAGACAAATAGGTATTTTTTGCTACTTGATTTTAGACATTTTTTTTAAAGCAAGAGTTCTTCAGAGACTAAATAAGGATTTGTCTTCTAACAGACTTGAGGAGTCTTTCCAATCTCTGGCTGGAGTTAGTTGTTGATTATGTAAGATACTACATATGGTATCTCTGTTTTGAACAATTTCTTCTCTTCCTTCAACACCTTAAAAAACTGTGTTTTCCAGTATGTTTTTGTCTAAGGGAACATGTTCATTCTATCAGGGATAAAGAGAATTCTAGTTATTGTTCTCTGCCATCTTTTTTTTTTCTACTATAGGAGATCCATAGGATGTTTTCTAAATTTCCCCAGTGTTTCATAGAGTTATACTTAGTTAATGTCCCTTTTATGACCTACTCTAAGTGTTAATGCCCTAGAAGGTATAATAGATATTTAAAAAAAAAAAAAACTTTATGCTTACCATACACAATGATATTATGTAATATTCATATATATTACTTATTTAATCCTCTATTCCTTAAAGTTTATTTCTCAATTTTTCTTCACAACTTTACTTCAAAAACATGTTTCAGAAGTTCTTATTGATGATACATACCATATATTATCTTAAGACTTACATTTCCTCTGAAAAAGTACTATACTCCTTCTCTTCCCTTCTTCCTTTTCGTTTTTATTTATTCCTCTTATCTTTATCTTTCCCTTTTTTTCAATTTATTCTGCTGTTCTGGTATTCTTTATTTTTTCCCTCCCCTCTTTGCATTCTCTGTATCATTATTATTTGGCAACCTCTTTTTCTCTATTTCTGTGATTCTCAACTGGGAGCAGTTTTGTCCCTTACATGACATTTGTAGATATCTGAAGACATTTTTAGTTGTCACAACCGGGAAGAGAGTGCTGGTAGAATCTAATGTGTAAAGTCCACAAATGCTACTAAGCATTCTGAAAAGAACAGGATATCCTTCAAAGCAAAGAAAGATCTGGTCCAAATGTCAATAACACTGTGGTTGAGAAAGCTTTACACCTACTCATGTTCTAACGCCCTGAGAATAAATGACAACTGATCCAAGCTGATACCACATTACACCTTCTTAAATACTTTCACTATACTTTTCTCAAATGTACTATATTCTTGAAAAGTGAATCTACAGATCATAAAGTCAAAGTTCCCATAAAACTTTCAGGATAGCATACACACATACATATATATTTTATACCAGCTCACGTGATCTTCTATATATTTACAATGTTTTAATGAGAAAATCATCTACCAAAATAAAAGCTAGTTTTTAAAAAATAAATACCCACTCCATTTCCTTCTTTTGGTATGTCCCTTGAATTTTATTGGGACTAATAATCAGACATTTCCCATCTTTTTTTTTTTTTGATCTTCCATTGGACCTTCTCAGAGGTTCTAGAATTTTTATTAATATTTGTTGTTTCCAATCTCTAATATTCTCTTTGCCATAAAATATAATTGTTAATCTATTTATTTTAATGTCCTTAACATTTCATTTTTCTCCACATATAACTGCAAAACAGTATTCAGAATCATTCTATTTGTTCCTCCAAAGATTTTTACAGTCCCATAAAATCAGCAACACTTTCGCTTCATCAACAACATAATATTTGATTTTTGATGATTTTTTTTAAAAAATTTCTTAAATAAATTTTCTAGTAAGAATCCATTATTTTGTCCTTTTCTATATAGATTTTTCTTTCTGTTATAAAGAAATAATTTTAACAATATTTAAACCTAGTACATTAGTTCAAGTTCAGCAATACTTTGCTCTATTATGATTGCATTGTCTAAGCTATTCATAGAGAGCAATTTTACTTTTTCCGATTTTTTTAACCTTGACTCTATCTACACACATTTCCTCTATCCTTCCCTGTTTTTCCCCACTTTTTCTTGATCTATATTCTCTCTGCAAAATTTCTATAGCCTGAAATATGTAGTTTATTCAGTAAAATCTGTTTTTATCCATCACATTTCATTTGCAAGGTTTTTTCGAATTCCACACAAGCTTATTTAAGAATCTTACCTCATTCTTAAAAGTCAATGATAGTTACGATGAATATCATAAATTTTATTATACATTTTAAAATACTATAGACATCATTGCTTATCAATTCAAAAAAACTATTCCCCTCTTTTTTACTTTTTAATAAAAGTCTTTCTTCCAAAATGGTACCAAAAATGCCAAATGTTTGCTGTCCCAATCACCCTTATAACTAAGGATGGTTTATAAGTTATTTCTAGCTGATGAGACATGTAAGAATCATCTGAGAAATTTCTGGGAAAGACTATCTTCTCTAATAACAAGAGATAGTGAAGAGAATCATTCTCACTACCTCTTTTCTCCTGGTTTTGGACATTATCTTGAGAGTGAATGAAGTTTTGAAGTAGTACTTCCTTGACCACAGGGAGATTTTGTTAAGTTCCAGACCAGCAGGATTGATCATTTTGAAGAACTGGGTCTTTAGTGTCATTATTACATCTCCAAATCAGTTATTTATAAAGTTACTTAATGATGCAATGATAATGGCTGATGTTTTTTGAGAACTTACTCAGTGGCAAGCATTTTCTACTCTTTACATATGAGCTCTAATTCTGAGTATAATCCTAAATGGTGTTTTTGAAGCTATTTTTCACATTTTACATCTGAAGAAGGTAAAGAAGATAGGGATTTAATAGCTTGCCCATGGTTACACAGTTATTCAATGGCACAGGGAGAACTTGGATCTGACCAATGCACTCATCATGTACATTCTTATCATTCAATTATACTTTCTTACCAACCCAGTCACCTCCTCCAGACTTTGTAGTGCGTGAGACAATTGTGGCAGAGCTACACAAGAAACTGTCATCTAATATTCTTCTATTTCTATCTAAAAGTTACTGAACATAATTGTTCTTCAGTCTGGTACAGGTATCAATCATTCTGGTTTACTGACGTTTAATTTTTTTTTTTTTGCAATTATATTTCCTAATGTTGATTGCATAGATTATATAAATGAACCATCTTAAATCCTCTATTCCAACTTCCTTCCCTTCTGGTGCAATTTGCCCCTAACTTAATTTATCTGCTCTTCTTCTGTTTGGTACCTAGTTTCATATACTTTAGTCCAGTTGCTCTCCTTTTCTTTGCACCTGCTATCTATTTGTATCTGTGAATTTTTTTTTCTCATGTCTTCACTTTTTAGCATCCAAACCAACTCTTTCCCTCATTGGAATGTTCCAAGTTCTTATATCTGCTTGTCTCTAACTACTCTATGTCTTTTCTCTTCTTTCATTTCACAATGTGTATTTCACCCTCTTTATTTTCCTTCCTATTTTTCGACACCTTTAATATCTGTTTTTAGTAGCACATTATTAGTAAATTGTGGTGTCTTTAAATGCAAAAACTATCTTATTTACTTACTCATTTGTTATTATTTGCAGGGGTTTTCTTCCCTGGAGACTATCATAGAACCCAACATCAGATAGGGGTCTAAATGAAGTCTAAAAAAGAAGGAAAAAGTCTATGACTATATTAACAACACCCTGAGCGTGTGTTCCTGCATTAATTTGAGCAGATGCTACCAACTTCTTGGGCTTTTTCTTTTTTTTAATCTGGAGTTTGTTGTCCTTGGTTCTCTTTTAATATTTTATTTCCTTGAGTAGTTTGGATAGATATGTCCTTTATGTCCCTAGAAGCAATCCAGAGTTCCCTTTACAAATGGTCCTTATTCTTTGGACTTAAAACCTTTTACTTGATTGTACCTTTTACTTAAATGGTTTTCTGAGTTTAATCCATAGTTGATCTTTAGTTGTCCTCTGTGCAACTATAACTCATTTCAGTTGTTACATGAAAAATGCCTGTAGACTTCATTCTCAAGTGAGTGAACAGGATCTTTAGCCTTGGCCTGCTCAGTAGACTCACCACAAACAGTATTGGTCTTTTTTACTTCTGTTACCTTCTCTATAATAAGTTCAATTTATCATCTCATTTAATGTTCAGATAAAATTTCTTGCATCCTGGATTTTGAATTACAGCAACTATGTCTCTTGGTATATCTAATAGAATCAATAATCAGAGTCCCCGCGATGTGATCTTGTCCTAGGTCTCTGCTGTCATCTCTGGCATCACTGTTTCTCACAAATTTTCCCAGGAAGTGATTCTTCTCAAGGTCAGAGATGTACATATATGTTGATATTTTCTTCTTCATCTACTTTTGCAGGAATACTCATCAAGCTATTGTCTTTCTTTTTCTGTAACATTTTCTTTTCATTTTTTTCTACATTTCATATACTTTTCACTCTTATCTCAATTACCTGAAATTTCTTTGGTCTTCTTTTACTATTATCAATATTTCACTACATAACAATGATCATTAAAATCATTACAAATCATAAATACAAAGTTAATGCAATTTATTAAACATTTATAACAAACCAAGTATTCTATCTGCTGTGCATATATTTGTGTGTGTGCATACTTTGATATCCATAATAGCTAAATACTTTTTAAATTAAGAAAACTGGGACTTTGTTTTTGAGTGGCTTCAGATCACATATAGAATTTAATATTAGTGGTGTGATAGATAATTCTATTTACTTGATACCTCTGATAAATCAAGTGCTATATGTGTGAATGAATGGATGTATCTTATTTAATTATCATATGCATTATATATATTATATATACATTATATAATTATAATCCCACGTATTTTATATAAATATATTTATATAACTACATTTTTTATAAATGTATATATCACAACAGCCCAATGAGATAAGTGTTATTTTCCCTACTTCTTCAAATGACCAAACTTAGATTTGGTGAGATAAAAAAGATTGACCTGTCACACAACACATTGCAGAAAAGAGATTTGAATATTTATGTTTTTTTCTAAAACTATTTGTGCAATCCAACTCTTTACCCATGTTCTTAACTACAGACAAGCCTTGGCATTGCTAATATTCCTAAGATAACATAGTCAAGTGGAAACACACACACACACACACATACACACAAACACACACACACACATGTCAGGAACTCCTTCTACATGTAACATATCTCTACTAACAGCCAGCATTTTATTCCTATGGCTTCTGTTTTCACAGTCTTGGGCTTTTTTGACTTAATAATTCCTTCTTAGCATATGCTCACACAACAACCTTCCTTGGAAGTCCTATTCTCTTAGTTCTCGTCAGCTTTACCCCCCATGACATCCTGTGCCCTAGCATCCTCAAAGTCCCAGCAAATGTTGGTGACTTGCTTGTCACACTGTGACTTATTAGTATAGGCTTCTCTAGAAATAGGTCTTATGATTCCTTTTCTGGGCCTGACACCTTAGTCTTCTCTGCTCTTCCATACTGTCCTCTAATTGCATCTCAGAAGCTGGCTCACCTGTGTAATTTTGAGAAGTACTTCAACTATTTTTACCAAACCTGTTTAAAACTGCCCTTCCTAAAATAACCAGTGATAAACTTGTTGCTAAATCATAGAATCATTCCTTAGTTCTTATTTTAGTTGGCATTTTTTCTCCCCCTTTACTGCCTTTCCTTAGCTCCTCTCCTCCACCTCTCTGGGTGTTCCTCCCACATCTGTGCTGATCCACCTAACTCTTGACAGGTATACTTTTCCATAGGAGAGAATGAAATGAGAATTTTAACCTCTTGGTCGCACCATTTCAGTAAGTGATTAAAGGATTGATTGATACTTCCATTTTGGGTTTGTTCCTGGGATTCTAAAAAGTAAAGACTTCCTGATGAGCTTCCTGGGTGTACTTTGAACTAACAGGGTCTCAATAGCATTGTAGTTACCTACAAGTTTCTATTTTCTTAGAAGAAGCTCCGTATGTGTCCTGCCAGCTTCTCTTGTCCTCTGGGATGGTGGGACAGAGGTCATCAAATGATATTTTGTGAACATATCTCTTTATAATCTACAACAATAAAATCCCAAATGGTGACTCATGGGGAAGCCCGTAGTACAGTAACACAATTTGAAATGCTCGATAATCAAACAGTCTGGGAAATGAGACTGAGAGGAACAAAATGCTGCAAAAAGGAAAACAGACCTCTAGCAGTCAGCATGAAAATTTCTGTAGGGCTTGTTTTCTTTAAGAAGAGATTTGAGTATCTGGGGTTGTGATTTTACTAGGAAACTATATGGAGTCTGATGTCTATGTAGGTAGCAGCTATCAAACTTTTACTCTCTCGAAATAATTTCTGAGATGGATTTGGCTTTCAAAGTAAATCATTTGAAATTGTTGCTTATTGATACTAATTACTGTATATTGCTAAAGCTGGTAAAATCTGGCTGCAGACTACATAGTTCCAAATAAAATGCTGAGTCTAGAATTCTGTCTAGAACCACATCCAGTGTGATCATAGGTGGGGTGAAGCCTTATGCTTGAACATTCAGTGCACCATGGTCTCAGTGCCTTTTTTTCCATAATATGTTTCTACTGGGTTTAGAAACACATGGATATAACATTGACCAAGGAACAAGCATAGAACCCATGTTCTGGGATCCCAAAGTAAGAGAAGTAGCTGTTGGATGAGCATCAGTATTTCCCATTCACATTTACTACTTTGAAAGCCCTCACTAAACTTAAGTTTCCTCATATGGCCCTTCAATAGCAGAGTATATCCAATGTGTGTTTGAATTTGTGATATTTTTTTCTAAAGACATCATCTTAATAATAAGACATTGAAAAGTATGGTGAAGCCTTAAGATTGTTAATTCTATCCCCCTATCATATGTGTAGAAAATTTAAAATTTAAAGAGGATAAATTATATACAAAAGGTCACAAAATTGTTGGTGGCCATGTTTTTGGCAAGATCGATCTGCAGTTCCAGGAATTTCTAGGAGGTAAAGATGACCTTAATTTCTTGAATAACTGGTTAAGTTCATTTTCTTTTCTTTATTGAAGAGGAACTACTTTTGACTTCTCCAAAGTCTTGTGAATTAGTGCTTGGCAGAGACATATGAAGGAAAGTTGAAAACATAAACAAAGTCCCAGAGATACACTCTCCACAGCCACTTGGGTTTTTTGTCTACTAAAAATTTCTGGTTTTGACATGGAAGGGCAGGAGTGATATTCAACTTGGGCATAGAACAGATGGTTTTACAGTTTATAGTCATAAAACAGTGTCCAAAAACAGTGAAACCTCTTATAATCCATCCATTCATCCATTCATGTATCTGTCAATCTGTCTACCTATATATATATTTTTGGGAGTTTACATTTTTCTCTTTATTGTCATAATTTTTTCTTTTTAATTTTCTTTATTATAAAGATATAGGATACGATTCAGAGTTAGGTATACAAACGTTGATTATGCAGGTACCCTTGCTGATGAGATATACCCCTCCTTCTCCTAGCTGTTTATTTCAACTGCCAATGCCAACCTCCTCTCCCCTGACAGTTTCCCATTACTCCAATCGCTTTCTTATAGTATTATAATTGTTCAAGGTCC
>CAUYQG010058902.1:0-18945 GCA_963574415.1 Tarsius wallacei | reverse complement strand
AGGTAAAATCTTTGTTTGAAATGATGAGAACTTCAGTCTGGCTCACACTTGTAATCCCAGCACATTTGGAAGGCAGAGGCAGGAGGACTGCTTAAAGTCAGGAGTTTGAGACCGGCCTGGGCAACATGGCAAGACCCTGTCTCTATTAAATATATATATGTATATGTATAGTAGGCTTCATCACCAGGGTGCAGGGCTGACTCCACATCCACAAGACTATAAATGTAATTAAATGCATCAACGAATGCAAAAACAAGAACCACATGATTATATCATTAGATGCAGAAAAAGCTTTTAATAAAACCCAGCATCCCTTCTTGATAAAAACCCTTGAACATTTAGGCATAGAGGGAACACACCTCAAAATAGTAAGAGACATCTACGATAAACCCACAGCCAACATATTGCTAAACAGACAGAAATTGAAAGCATTTCCCCTGAAAACCGGAACAAGACAAGGCTGCCTACTCTCACCCCTCCTGTTCAACATAATGTTGGAAGTCCTAACTACAGCAATCAGCTAAGAGAAGGCAATCAGGGGCATCTGAATAGGAAAAGAGAAAGTTAAGTTATCCCTCTTTGCTGATGATACAAGTCTATACCTTGAAAACCCAAGAGAATCTGCCAAAAACTTCCTTGCACTGATAAAGGACTTTGGCAAAGTCTCAGGGTACAAAATAAATGTGTAAAAGACAGTCACATTCTTATACCCAACAGCAAATAGGCAGAGAACCAAATAAAAAGCACAATCTCATTCACAATAGCCATACACAAAAAATGAAATACCTTGGCAAGCTGAGAGCAGTTGCTCATGACTGTAATCCTGGCACTTTGGGAGGCTGGGTTTGAGACGAGCCTAGGCAACATGGAGAGATCTCATCTCTACAATAAAATTTTTTTTTTTAATTAGCCTGGTGAGGTGGTGCACACCTGTGGTTCCAGCTACTTGGAAGACTGAAGAAGAAGGATCGCCTGAGTCCAGCAGTTAGAGGCTGCGATGACCGTGAGCATGCCACTGCACTCCAGCCTGGGCAACAGAGTGAGACTCTGACTCAAAAAAAAAAAAAAAGTGGGCAAAAAATAAGAATAGATACATACTTTTCAAAAGAAGACATATGAGCAGCCAACAGATATATAAAAAAATGCTGAACCTCACTAATTATCAAAGAAATGCAAATTAAAACCATACTGAAGGTGAAAGTGAGAGGATTGCCTGAGCCCAGGGGTTCAAGACCAGCCTGGGCAACTTGGCAAGACCTCATCTCTACAATAAATCAAAAACATTAGCCTGGCGTGTGGTGCACACCTGTAATTCCAGCTACTTGGAAGGCTGAGGCAGAAGGATCACCTGAGCCCAACAGGTTGAGGCTGCAGTGACCATGAGCGTGCCACTGTACTCCAGCCCGGTGACAGAGAAAGACTCCTACTCAAAAAAGAAAAAAACCCACACTGAAATAGCACCTAACTCCAGTCAGGATGGCCATCATCAATAACAAAAAACAATAGATGCTGCAGAAAATGCAGGAAAAGGGAACACTTCTACACTCCCACTGGAGTGTAAACTAGTGCAACCTCTGTGGAAAACAGTGTGGCGATTTCTAAAAGATCTGAAAATTGACCTTCCATACAACCCAACAATCCCTCTTCTGGGAATATACCTAGATGAACTCAAATCATTCTACAAAAAAGATGCCTGCACACACATGTTTATTGCAGCATTATTCACAATAGGAAAAACATGGAACCAACCAAGCTGCCCATCAAAAGTGGACTGAATTTTTTTAATACACGATGGAATATTATGCAGCCATAAATAAAGACAAAATTATGGATTCCTCAGCAACTTGCATGGATTTAGAGTTTATAATACTCAGTGTTCTATCACAGAAACAAAGAACTGAGTAACAATCTTCTCACTCATAAGCAGACCCTGACCAATTATCATAATACTGTAAGAAAGGGATTGGCAGTAGTGGGACACTGCAGGAGGTGGGGACATAACATCAATAAAGGTAGCTGATCTCAAATTAGACAAAGTGGGGACCAAAGGGAGGCCCAAACTTAACCTGTACGATGACCATTTATGTACTTAATCCTGAATTAAGCCCCACATCTTTAAGATAAAAAAGAAAAAATTAAAAATATAATAATAATATATAAATTAAAATTAAATGATGAGAATTTCGTTTCTTCATGTAAACTGACAGATCAAGAAAAGATAGGGAGCTGGGCGTGGTGGCTCATGCCTATAATTCCAGCACTTTGGGAGGCCAAGGTGAAAGAATTGCCTGAGCCCGTGGGTTCAAAACCAGACTGGGCAACTTGGTGAGCCCTCATCTCTATAATAAATCAGAAAATTAGCCGGGTGTGGTGGCACATGCCTGTAGTTCTAGCTACCTGGAAGACTGAGGCTGAAGGATCACCTGAGCCCAGCAGATGGAGGCTGGGGTGACTGTGAGCATGCCACTGCACTCCAGCCTGAGCGACAGAGTGAGACTCCAACTCAAAAAAAAAAAAAAAGTCTTATTATTTTTAAAAGAGAAGTGGTATAGGAACTAATTTCTTTGGGATTCTGGGGAAAATGGAGTTCACTACGAGCTGAGCTGGTGGAAATGGCTTCCTGAATGAAATTTTTGATGCCTTCTCCAGTATGTGTGTGTTTGGCAGGAGGCAGGCACTGGTTTAGAGAGTGGGTTAACTGTCAAGCCAGACTGTCATTGTCAGAAGCAGCTCAGCTATGCCAATAGCTACCTGTGACCCGGACAGATTTCTTTGCCTCTCTGTGCCTCTGTCATCACCTCCCTAAAATGAAGTCAATAATAATAATCATGCCTACCTCATAGACTTTGGGGGGGAGGATCAAAGGGGTTAGGAGTTAAGACGTGAAGCATACGGTATGTAGTCAATGCTAATCAGTGTTCATGACAATTGTTATTTACTACACGGTTTTCCTGAAAACGAGGCGTCTTTGAGCCAGTGCACAGCACGGTGTCCATGTCAGTAACTGCTTCTGTCTGGGAGGAGAATGTGCGTTGAAGACACTGCGGGGGACCATGTGTGCTGTGATCTTCAGGCAAGACGCTCTGTAATTGGTGCAGCTCGGAGAGCGCACGCATGTATCCGAGGCGGTGCAGCGCGGGTTCGGCGGGGCCGGGGCCGCGCGGTCCACACCCGCGCTCCTGGGGGTGCCGAGGAGCCAGCGCCGCCTGGCGACCGGACCGCTGAGTGTGAGACCGTGTCCCTGCGTGTCACCAACGCACACGCTGGTTGGAACCCTGCTTCGACGTGCATGTCATGACTTAAAAATAGATGCTAAACTGTCAGCCCGTCTCGGGCAGCAGCGGCGGCGGCGGCGGCGGGCGGAGGCGGCGACAGCGGCGACCGGCAGCGGGAGCGTCATGGCGGTGGCGCCGCCTGCGCCTGCGATCTGCCTTCGGGACTGAGACCCGCCGAGAGGTAGTGGGGCCGCGGCGGGTCTTCCTCCCCAGCGGGCTCCCGGGCCGGTGAGGGGCTGCAGCTCGGGGCTGGCGGGCTGGAAGGGGCAGGAAGGGACACTGGAACGAGCTGCGCCTCCTGGGCTCCCCCTCCACCCCCAGCGCCAGGCTGTCTGGTTGGCAAGGGCTGGGGCGACAGCCATGAACCTGTTACTACCGCGACAGCAGACGGAGGGAGGGGGGCTGCGGGCCGGGGCCCCTGAAGGCCGACTGATGGGATTGGAGAACGCCGAGGGTGTACCCGGGACAGCATGGGGCTTCTCCACCTCCCGGGTGGAGTCCCACGAAGCTCCTGCCTGGACCCCGGGCTCCTTCCCGCGTCCCCCTAGCCGTTCATCATCACGTAGGCAGCAGAATCTTCCAGAGAAAAGGCGGTTTGGGAATAAAGTGATGGGATCCTTAGGCCTGGGGAGAAAAGGTAGACGATAATGATGGTGGTGATGATGATGGTGTTGGTGGTAGTGGTGATGAGGATGATTATTATGATACGATGATGGCTATGGTGTTATATTTCTGTGCTCCTTCTGACCCGGCCTTTGACAAAATCTCCCTCCCCACCGCAAAAATACCCTTGGATCCAATCTTGTCTCATCAGTCCTGAACCTAAAAGCCCAGCTTCGTATGCCCTGTAAGTGCTTGGTCTCTCTTGGTCCTGGAGGAAGGGCGAGCTGGGCCCTGGTTGAGAGTGTGGGATGGGGCAGATCAGGGACAGGGACAAAAATGGCCTCTCAATTCTGGTCATCCGGAGGTCCCCCACTTGCTGATGGGGAAGGGAGTGGGAGAGGATTCTGAAAGCCTGCCCATCCTTTGAAGCATGCAGGACCATAGGCGTGGCCGGAGGAGTAGGAGGGGTGAGGGTCTCAGCCATAGTTGCCTCCCTGCCTGAAGGCCCCAGGGCAAGCTTCAAATGCTGGCCCTCCCCAGCGCAAAGCATGGCCCCACTTCCAGGAGGACTGGATGCCCACAGGTAGCCTGGGACAGAGACACTTGCTAAGCCTTCATTGTGTAGGGCCACTTGATTCCAACAGCAATACGGATGGTAATTCTGAGCCTCTGGACCCCTGGGCCTGGCAGGAGCCCTCATTTTTCCCTTTCCTTTCCTCTTTCCAGGCCACCTCATCCTCTGCTTCTCTGCCCCATCCTCCAATACACACACACAGACACAGCCCTCCAACCTTGCTTCAACTCAGAAATGCTCACGTTAGAAATGAGATTCGATCAATACTTTCCTGATGCTGAGGAAAGGAGGGCGTTGGCCAGTTGTGCACTTAGATTGGCATCTTCTTCCATAGCTCATGCGTTCAGCAAGCCTTTTCCCCAAACTTCCTCTTTCTTGCTATCCCCCTCCCACACACACCCTTTGCATGGCAGATTTATCTCTGAGGCAGTTATAGAGCAAGAAAGGGTTAAAGTGGCCTATCCCTCAGGCACTGACGAGGCAGGCTTGGCAAGTCTTGGCTCCAGGTGCCATTGTCTTCCTGCTAATTCTCTCTGAATGGGTCCAAAGCCACCCCCTCCCCAATCCCTTCCCAGCTCCCTAGACTCTGTGCTCAGGCAGATGAGACCCAGATTCAGGCTGGCAGGAGCCCCAGCAGCGGTCACCATCACCCAGATGCCGAATGTGTGTGAATGTGTGTGTGTTTCTGTGTGTGTGCTGGCAGTGGGGGTGGGGTGGTGAAGCAGAAGCCCAGCAACTGGGCAGCTCCCGCTCCTCGTAAACAAGGACTCTCCCACCTCCTTGTGTGGCAGAGCCCAGGAGCCCAGCGAAAGGAGTGACCACGGTTTAAAGGAAAAGCTGACCCTGGAGGCCCCGCCAGAGCCTGACTTACCTTCTGTCACTTGAGAAGAATCTTCACCCCAGGGCCCAGCCTGCTGGCAGGACGGAAGGCAGCTGCTCTGGGCTGGCTCATGTGTGTCTCATGCCCCTTCCTCTCCCAACAGCAGCTACCTGGCAACCGACCTCAGCATCCCTGCAGCCCCTCGGCAGCTGCCACCGTCTCTGCCATCTCTAAGATGTGCCCTGGTAACTGGCTCTGGGCCTCCATGACTTTTATGGCCCGCTTCTCTCGGAGTAGCTCAAGGTCTCCCGTCCGCACTCGAGGGTCCCTGGAGGAGATGCCAACCGTTCAACATCCTTTCCTCAACGTCTTTGAGTTGGAGCGGCTGCTCTACACAGGCAAGACAGCCTGTAACCATGCTGATGAGGTCTGGCCAGGCCTCTACCTCGGAGACCAGTAGGTACCGGGCAGACTGGACCCACAGCTGAGTGTGTGTATGTGCATGTGTGTGCATTTCTCTCTCTCTCTCTCTCTGTGTGTGTGTGTGTGTGTGTGTGTGTGAAGAAAGGAGAAGTGTGGCCAACAGGCCCTGAGTTGTGTCATTGGTTCCTGGTTGAGAATTAAGGGAAGGGGGCCCTGGGCAGAGATAGAGACCAAGGGTTTGGGGGAGTTGGGGCAGAATTCTTGAAATACCCAACTCTGGGCAAAAAAGACTTATTCCAGTAATAATGTCATTCATGCAGCAAATATTTATTCCTGAGTGCCAATGTTACATACCAGGCACAATAGGTGACTTCTCTGACCTTCCATCTATTGTCCTACAGCTCTGGGAAAAGGCAGTAATTTGGAGCCAGGAACAGTAGGTAGTGAGTCAAATAGTTCCTCTTGAGACCAGGCAAAGCCGCAGTGTCTGCAGAGATCCCACAAGTTGGGGGCTTTGGAGAGAAAAATAGCAAAGGAACAGCCATCCCCATTTCTTTCCCTCACGGGTTTTCCAGTATACAACGATTTTTTTTCTCATGCATTTTCTCTGTTAATCTTCACAACAGTCTTGCGAGGTAGGTACCACTATCTCCAGGTTACAGATAAGAAAACTGAAGCTCAGAGAAGTTGTGACTGGCCCAAGGTCACACAGATTGGAAGTTGCAGAGTCAGGACTTTGAGGTTCAAGTGCATTGCTTTTTCTATTTGAGGAGTTTGCACTGGACCAGCTGTTTGCCCTGAGATATGACCATGATGCCCAAGAGGCATCTACCACTAGGCTGAGGGGTGTGGATCAGATGAACATCTGAAGGTGACGTCATAAAACAGGGTAAATGCAAACCACAGAGTAACCAGCAAAGCATAAGAGATTCGAAGTGGCAAAAAGAGTCCAGGCCGGGCACAGTGGCTCACGCTTATAATCCCAGCACTTTGGGAGGCCAAGGTGAGAGGATTACCTGAGCCTGCGAGTTCGAGTCCAGCCTGGGCAACTTGGTGAGACCTCCTCTATACAATAAATCAAAAAATTAGCCAGGTGTGGTGGCGTGCGCCTGTAGTTCCAGCTACTTGGAAGGCTGAGGTGGAAGGATCGCCTGAGCCCAGCAAGTCAAGGCTGTGGTGGCCGTGAGCAAGCCACTGCACTCCAGCCTGGGTGACAGTGAGACTACAACTCAAAAAAAAAAAGAACCCAAAGTCATGGGGAAACCAGGTGTGGGAGCAATGTCAGACCATGCCATCTCAAGGTTAGCAAGGACCAACAACCCACCTGATATCCAAATCCCCTCCACAACATCCATGCCTATTGAAGCTCATAATCTGGTCTTTAAAAAAAGCCACGTCTACACACCAATCTCTTCTTTCTGCTTGAATATCCTAGTGACAGGAAAATTGCTCTCTCCCAGGATACTGTCTTCACTCAGCTGCATCCCCATTGGGACGTACCGCCTCATATGAAATTGAAATCTGTCTCCCTGGAGCTCCTCTTTGATCCTTATTCTACTCTTTAGGAGCCTACAGATCCAAGACAACCCCACTTCCTCAGAGCACACTTTCAATGTCTCATTGTGGCTTTTGTCACCTGTCCCCTTAGTCTTCTCAGGCGAAATTTCTCCAGTACTCTCAATCAGTGCTCACAGGACAAGGCCCCAAGTCATTGCCCATCTGGGTTCCTCTCTTCTGGTTTACTAGTGAGTAAAGTCAAAGCCTGAGGCCAACGATAATGTCCAGGCAGCTGATGGGGTCTAGACAAGGGATCGTTCCCCAACAGCTTGGCTTCCCACCCTCCCTCTAATCTCTACTCATCACAGGGACATGGCAAACAACCGCCGGGAGCTTCGCCGTCTGGGCATCACGCACGTCCTCAACGCCTCGCATAGCAGGTGGCGTGGCACGCCCGAGGCCTACGAGGGACTGGGCATCCGCTACCTGGGTGTTGAGGCCCATGACTCACCGGCCTTCGACATGAGCATCCACTTCCAGACAGCCGCTGACTTCATCCACCGGGCGCTGAGCCAGCCAGGAGGTAGGAGGGGACAGCAGGGAGGAGAGAGCAGGGGATGTGGGGTTAGGATAAGGCCAAAGGTTCGAGTATGGGGACAGATTTTAAAGACATGACAAAATGCTCAGGATATAATGTTCAGGAAAAAAAATTCTCGTCCAGGAGTAGTGGCTCACGTCTATAATCCCAGCACTTTGGAAAGCTGAGGCGAGAGGATTGCCTGAGCCCACGGGTTCAAGACCAGCCTGGGTAACTTGGCGAGACCTCATCTCTACAATACATCAAAAAATTAGCCGGGCTTGGTAGTGCGCACCTGTAGTTCCAGCTACTCGGAAGGTTGAGGTGGAAGGATCACCTGAGCCCAGCAGGTTGAGGCTGTGGTGGCTGGGAGTGTGCCACTGCACTCCAGTCTGGGCGACGGAGTGACACTCCAACTCAAAAAAAAAAAAAAAAATCCTATCAACCTTTTTTTTTTTCAAGGTAATACATAAAAAGACAAAAAGGAAATTGTCCCAAGATGTTAAGAGTGGCAGGTTGTGCCTGGGGTTGAGATTATGGGTGGCAGAGTTTTTAACTTTTTGGTTGATTATCTCTATACTTCCCAATGATTTTTACCTTAAACATAGTAAAAATACTTTAGTAATGATTAAAAAAATGTATTCTGGTCCAGCCTCAGTGACTCATGTCTGTAATCCCAGCACTTTGAGAGGCCAAGGCAGGAGCATCGTTTGAGGCCAGGAGCTCAAGACCAGCATGGGCAACACAGTGACATCCCATCTCTATAAAAATTTTTTTTAAATTGCCAGGTGTCGTGGTGCGCACTTGTAGTTCATATTGCTTGAGCACAGGAATTCAAGACTGCAGTGAGCTGTGATCATGCCACTGTACTCCAACCTGGGTTACAGAATAGGACTCTGTTTCTTTTTTTTTTTTTTTTTTTGAGTTGGAGTCTCACTTTGTCTCCCAGGCTGGAATGCATTGGCACGCTCCCAGCCACCGCAGCCTTGACCTGCTGGGCTCAGGTGATCCTTCCGCCTCAGCCTTTCAAATAGCTGGAACTACAGGCACACGCTACCACGCCCAGCCAATTTTTTGTAGAGACGAGATCTCACCATGTTGCCCAGGCTGGTCTTGAACCCATGGGCTCAGGCAATCCTCTCACCTCAGCCTCCCAAAGCGCTGGGATTATAGGCTTGAGCCACAGCGCCCGGCCAGGACCCTGTTTCTCAAAAGATGAAAATTATTGTGTGTGTGTGTGTGTGTGTGCATGCATGTGTGTGTGTGTGTGTGTGTGAATGAAAAAGGACCACCCCCAAAAAAGTGAATTTATTTATTTTTATTTATTTTATGCATATATTTATTTATTTTTGAATTGGAGTCTCACTCTGTCACCCAGGCTGGAGTGCAGTGGCATGCCCACAGCCACCGCAGCCTCGACCTGCTGAGCTCAAGTGATCCTTCCTCCTCAGCCTTCCAAGTATCCAGAACTACAGGCACACCACGCTCAGCTAATATTTTGGTTTATTGTGGAGATAAGGTCTCCCCATGTTTCCCAGGCTGGTCTTGAACCCCTGGGCTTAGGCAATCCTCTCATCTCAGCCTCCCAAAGTGCTGGGATTACAGGTCTGAGCCACCGTGTCAGGCCAGAATTTATTTATAAATTTATATATTTACAAATATATACACCTATTGATATGTTTTATCCACTGCTCAAAACAGTTTTTGAACTCTTCGATTTTGACACCTTTTAGTGCTTCTGCTGTTTTCTGTCTCACCTCTACCACATTGGCAAAATGGTTCCCTTTGAGGATTTTTTCATCCAGGGAAACAAAAGAAACAAGTCTCTTGTGGTGAGATCGGATGAATAGGGAGGGTGGGACATGGAAGTCATGCCACTTTTGGTAAAAAAAAAAAAACAAAAAAAAAAAACCTGTGATGTGGGCAGGTACTCTGGTAAATTACCCATCATGAAATGGCAAACACATTGAAAGAATCTCAAAAAAAAAAATTCATTGAAGCTGAATGCAGCCTCTCACAACAGCGACAGCTGGTACACTGATACAGTATACCTAGCTGGGGAAGCCTGTACTATAAGGGGCTGCTCTCCAAAAGTAATTACAGGGTTTTTTGGGTCCCCCTCATTCATATATATATATATATATATAATATATGTATATATATATTCCTATTGACTCATTCAGCAAGTATCAACTGAGTCTCCACTCCCCACTCTCTGCAAAGCTTGCTCTTACATCACTGGCAAGTCTCCACCTTCGAGCCCCTTTCAGATCTATGAAGTCCAGCAGGTCCTCTCCATCTCCTTCTGTCTGGATTCCCCCCCTTTGCCAGGTACCTGCATTTCTAACTGCGTTCCTGTCTTCATGCGCCTCGCCTTACCTGCCTTCCTCATCCCTGTCCATGTCACCCTCTCTCCAGCCTCCTCCAAGCCACCCCAAGTGGTCTCACAGCTGTCTCTCTATGGCTCTCTCCCAGGGAAGATCCTGGTGCACTGTGCTGTGGGGGTGAGCCGATCTGCCACCCTGGTGCTGGCCTACCTCATGCTGTACCACCACCTCACCCTCGTGGAGGCCATCAAGAAAGTCAAGGACCACCGAGGCATCATCCCCAACCGGGGCTTCCTGAGGCAGCTCCTGGCCCTGGACCGCAGGCTGCGGCAGGGTCTAGAGGCATGAGGGAGGGGAGAGATGTCAGGCCAGGCCTGTGGGAGGGTCTCTGGCTCCCAGCTGGAGAGAGGAGGCCCCGGGGCAGCAGGTAGTGGGAGGCCCAGATAACCCATTATCCTCTCCAGGGGCAGAAGGGGCCAAGCTCCAGGTCTCTGTGGCTCTCTGTGGGAGAGCATGGGGAGCGTGGCTGGGTAGGGGGGCGGGCACCCAGGAGGGGTTGACAAGGGAAGGAGGCAGCGAGGCTGTAGATGGAAGAAAATTCTAGGATTTGGACCTCGCTGGAATCCAGCCATGAGCTCCCAAGGATTTGCAGTCCCTTCCCCTTTGTGCCCAAGTGTTTCCCTCTCACTCACCACAATGAAAGGACCGTCTCTGTCCTGCACCAGCACAGGGAGTCAGGGATGCCCCTAGCATGAGTGCAATTGTGTAGAGTTGTGTGGACCCATAGCATACAGACAGACAGACAGCGAAGAGACTGTGTGAAAAACACAGAACCAGAGGGAGAACCCCACGACTTGTTACTCCAAGTGCAAACAGAGGAGGCGTGTGGGGGCTGGCGGCGTGCCCATAGCTGCTGCTCGTGGCCAGAACAGTTACAGAAGTGCATGACTGGCAGTGTTTAGATGCTCACTCGCTTACTGGATCCAGGTGTCTTGAGGAAAAATAAAGATCGTGGAAAAGAAAGAGCTTCTTGGAATCATTGACAGTTTGAAAGAGTTCTCGGCTCCTCTCCTGGGAACCCCATCCCCACTGGGTATAGCCACAGTTCCTGACTCCTTCCTGTCGGTGGTAAGCTCCACCAGCCTTCACGCCTC
Source organism: Tarsius wallacei (assembly GCA_963574415.1). NCBI lineage: Eukaryota > Metazoa > Chordata > Mammalia > Primates > Tarsiidae > Tarsius > Tarsius wallacei. The sequence goes on along the minus strand of CAUYQG010058902.1, from coordinate 7,695 downwards.
CACCAGTTCTTTGTTTCTCCCAAGTCCAATGTCACGCTTCTGCGGAAAGCCAGATCTGCCATTGTTGTTTTCAGTTAGTCCACAGGGGGGCAGCAGAGCACCAAAAACTTCAGGTTGGCAACCACTGGTGATACTGCTCAGAGGACAGACCCCGCACCTTCCGAGCCTAAAATACATCTCTGTTCACACATTTGGGTATTAAGAAATATAACTTTATTTCCAAAAAATCAGCTTGATTTCTATATAAAATCCTCCTTCTGCTGGGATAACAGAATATTAGTCTTAAATCGATCCCAGCCCTAAATTTCCTACAGTTAGGGGTTTGTGTTTTGCCTGGTGCCAAGGTCACAGGGGCATGGGAGAGGCGATGTCATTGCTTTCTCTTCTACTTGCACAGGTTTGTCTCAAATATACACAGTCTTCATAAGCTTAATCAAAAATTAGACTCAGTCGGACATGGTGGCTCATGCCTGTAGTTACAGCACTTTAGGAGGCCCAGGCGGAAGGATCACTTGAAGCCAGGAGTTTGAGACCAGCCTGGGCAGCATAGCAAGACCTTCATCTCTAAAAAATAAAAAAATAAAAACAGCTGGGAACAGTGGCTCACTCCTGTAATCCCAGCATTTGGGGAGGCAGAGGCAAGAGGATTGCCTGAGTCCAGGGGCTCAAGACCAGCCTGGGCAACTTGGCGAGACCTTGTCTCTACAATAAATTTTTTAAATAAATTAAAAAATTAGCCAGTCATGGTGGCAGCCACCTGAAGTTTCAGCTACTTGGAAGTCAGAGGCGGAAAGATCACCTGAACCAGCAGGTTGAGGTTGCAATGGCTGTGAGCATGCCACTGCACTCCAGTCTGGGCAATAGAGCGAGACTCCTACTCAAAAAAAAAAAAAAGAATGTTTCCAGGACATAATATCTGCCTGGATTGGAGAAAGGGGTGGAATAGAAGAGGAAGTGGAAAATACAGGGAGAAAGTGTCAAATATATCTAAAGTGTATTTCTACCCCCAAAGTATAGACATACAGAAACTTAAAGCTGGTAGGTGCCTTCGTAGATTATCCATTTCCACTATCCTAAGTCACCTTTTCAGTATTTTTGACGATAGTGGCCAAGCATTTTCTTTTTTCTTTTTTTTCTAAATCAGAGTCTCACTCTTCACTCTGTTGCCCAGTCTGGAGTGCAGTGGCATGCATGCTCACAGCTCACCACAGCCTGTCTACGGATATGTGCCACCTCTCCCAGCTAATTTTTTTACTTGTAGATACACGGTCTCTCCAAGTAGCCCAGGCTGGTCTTGAACCTCTGGGCTCAGGCAATTAATTATCTTGTCTCCAATTCCCAAAGTACTGGGATTACAGGTGTGAGTCACTGTGCCTGGTTTCTCTCTCTTTCTTTCCTTCCTTCTTTCCTTCTTTCTTTCTTTCTTTCTTCTCCTTTCCTTCCTTCCTTCCTTCCTTCCCTCTTTCCTTCTTTCCTTTCTTCCTTCCTTCCAGAGATGGAGTCTTTTTCTGTCACCCAGGCTGAAGTGCAGTGGCATAATCATAGCTTACTACAGCCTCCAACCCCTGGACTCAAGCAATCCTCATTTCTTAGCCTCCCGAGTAGCTGGGACTACAGGCGAGCCACCACATCTGGCTTGCTTGGATTTCTTTTTCTTTTTCTTTTTTGGAGTCTCACTCTGTCACCCAGGCTGGAGTGCAGTGGCATGCTGATGGCCACCTCAGCCTCGACCTACTGGGCTCAGGCGATCCTTCTGTCTCAGCCTTCTAAGTAGCTGGAACTACAGGCACGTGCCACCATGCCTGGCTAATTTTTTTGATTTATTGTAGAGATGAGGTCTCACCAAGTTGCCCAGGTTGGTCTCGAACCCGTGGGTTCAGGCAATTCTCTCACCTCGGCCTCCCAAAGTGCTGGGATTATAGGCGTGAGTCACTGTGCCCAACCCGCTTGGATTTCTTTGATGACCGAAAACCACTACAAATTCCCACACCATTCTACCCACTCCAGATCTTGGAAAGATCTGCCTTGCATGCACATAATGCAATTGCGTTGTGATGGTAGTGACATGAGGCTGAAAAGCCTGACAACCTAGGATCTCTGACCTGGCTGTAATACATTCCGGTTCGGGGACTGGGGCAAGTCACTTTACCTCTTCCTCATCTGTTTATTAGCAATAGTTCTGGTGGTTTCCATGGGGTTGTTGTGATCACTTGATTAGATAAGGGATATGAGGCCCAAGCATGTCAGTTTTTTGTTGGGTTTTTCTGGTTTGCTTGTTTTGGGGGTTTTTTTGAGTCAGAGTCTCACTCTGTCACCCAGGCTAGACTGCAGTAGCACGACTATGGCTCACCACAGCCTCGACCTCCCAGGCTCCAGCGGCGATCCTTCTCCCTCAGGCTCCCTAGTGGCTGGGACTACACATGCCACCAGGCCCAGATGATGGTTTGACTTTTTGTGGAGACAAGGTCTTGCTATGTTATCTGGGCTGGGTTCCATCTCCCGGGCTCAGACCATCCTCTCACCTCAGTCTCCCAAAGTGCTGGGCCACCATGCCTAGTCCATGTCAGTGTTTACTATTTTATTTTTTTAATTTTGGAGTCAAAGTCTCACTCTGTTGCCCAGGCTGGAGTGTAGCGGCATACTCGTGGTCACCGCAACCTCGACCTGCTGGGTTCGGGTGATCCTTCCGCCTCAGCCTTCTAAGTAACTAGAACTACAGGTGTGTGCTACCATGCCTGGCATTTTTTTGAGGGGGGAGGGTAGAGACGAGGTCTCACCAAGTTGCCCAGACTGATCTCAAACCCCTGAGCTCAGGAAATCCTCTCGTCTCAGCCTCCCAAAGTGCTGGGATTACAGGCATGAGCCATAATACTGAGTCCATGTCAGTATTCAAAAGTGTTCTTTTTCTTCCTCCCTCCCTTGCAATGCCCTTCCCAAGGTTTGAAGCCAACTCCCCTGGGTCCTGTGTATCCTATTTTCAGCCTTACAACAACTAGGGTTGCTTCCAAGAGTCTGTATTTGTCATCTCTCAAGTTTCCTCACCAGCCTTGCCAGCATTGACATCCCTTTCTCACTGTGGCAAACAGAACTCCAAGTCTCACAGAATTTATAGTTCTTGGTGCTCCAGGTTAGACATATAAGATGGGAGACAGCAAGATCTATTTATTGGCTGTGATTCAAAATTTGGTCACTATTAAGGGACAAATGTATCTAAGGGAAAGAGCGAGGTCTTTATTAGAAATGTTGTTCAATCCCAGCACTTTGGGAGGCAGAGGTGAGAGAATTGACTGAGCCCACAGTCAATTGATTGTTCGAGACCAGCCCGGGCAAATTGACAAGAACTCATCTCTACAATAAATAAAAAAAAGAAAGAAAGAAAGAAATGACGTTCAGAGACTAGGCGCAATGGCACATGCCTATAATCCTAGCATTTCGGGAGGTTAAGGTGAGAGGATTGCCTGAGCCCACAGGTTCGAGACCAACCTGAGCAACTTGGCGAGACCTCATCTCTACAATAAATCAAAAAATTAGTTGGGCATGGTGGCACATGCCTGTAGTTCCAGCTACTTGGAAGGCTGAGGTGGAAGGATAACCTGAGCCCAGAAGTTTGAGGCTGCGGTGGCCGGGAGCATGCCAGTGTCCTCCAGTCTGAGTGACAGAGTGAGACTCTTACTCAAAAAAAAAAAAGAAATGTTATTTAGTCCAGCTAGCTATTTTGTTTTCAAATAGGCTTAGCACCATGGCCCATGCCTCTAATCCCAGCACTTTGGGAGTCCAAAGCAGGAGGACTGCTTGAGCCCAAGAGTTTGAGACCAGCCTGGAAAACATGGTGAAATTTCATCTCTACAAAAATTTTTAAAAAGTAGCCAGGCACAGTGGCGCATGCCTGTAGTCCCAGCTACCATGGGAAGCTGAGGCAGAGGTGGCCATGATTGTGCTACTGCACTATAGCCTGGGTGACAGAGTGAGACCCTGACTCAAAATAATAAAAAAATATTGACTCTAATGTTTTGAAAATGTGAAACACTGCCTCAAAATAAATAAATAAATAAATATTGACTCTAATTATATGCTTTGATTCCATCTGACCATGGATGGGCCTGAGGACTTAAGTATAACTAAAAAGAGCAACAAAGTAACTCAGATTCATGGAATGACCGACTGGAACCCTGATCCAACTGGTATAGAATAAAATAGAACTGTCACTTCCTATGTTCTCGTCCAGAAAGTATATTCCCAGGCCTGGTATGGTGGCTCACACCTATAATCCCAGCACTTTGGGAGATGGAGGTGAGAGGATTGTCTGAACCCAAAGGTTTGAGACCAGCCTAGGCAACTTGGCGAGACCTCATCTCTACAATATATCAAAAAACGAGCCGGACTTGGTGGCACATGCCTGTAGTTCCAGCTACTTGGAAGGCTGAGGTGGGAGGATCCTCTGAGCCCAGCAGGTCCAGGCTGCGGTGGCTGTGTGAATGTGTCACTGCCCTCTAGCCTGGGTGACAGAGTGAGACTCCGAATCAAAAAAAAAGTATATTCCTGCTAATATCATCTAATACCCAGAACAATATTTGTTCTGTCTGAATGTGCCCTAGATTTTGAAAAATAATTTCAGAATTTATTTCTACCTTCTAGTAGGGAGGTATAGCTACTAAAATATATTTGGCCAAAGAAGGGGCTTCCAGATGATTCTCATAGAGCAGATTATATACTTTATTATTAAACAAAGCTATATTAGAGCTATACCCAGGCACCCTTCTCTCTTTATTGCTATGAACTCACAAACTCTTCATGAACGTCGTGAGAAGTAGGTCTCATTGCCATTGCTTACAAACAGGGAGATTGAGGCTACCCTAACTGGCCAAGGACACATAAACAGTGGGTAGAAGAGCTAGGATTTCAACCTGGGTTCTCACGCTCCAGAATCTGTGTAAGCTGGAGTGCAGTGGCATGATCACAGCTCACTGCAGCCTCGATTTCCTGGGCTCGGGTGAGTCTTCCACTCCAGCCTCCCAAGCAGCTGGGACTACAGGCATGCGCCACCGTGCCCAGATAATTTTTTTTAATTTTTGTAGAGATAAGATCTAGGCCTGGAGCAGTGGCTCACGCCTATAATCCCAGCACTTTGGGAGGCTGAGGTGAGAGGATTGCCTGAGCCCACTGGTTGGAGACCAGTCTGGACTACTTGGGGAGACCTTCTCTAAAATAAATAAGATTAGCTGGGTGTGGTGGCACATGCCTGTAATTCCAGCTACTCGAAATGCTGAGGCAGAAGTTTCATCTGAGCCCAGCAGGTCAAGGGTGTGGTAGCCATGACCTTTTCACTCCAGCCTCGGTGACAGAGTAAGACTCCGATTCAAAAAAAAAAGAGAGATCTTACTATATTTTTCAGGCTGCTCTTGAACTGCTAGGCTCAAGTAGTCCTCCAGTCTCAGCTTCCCAAAGTTCTGGGATAATGGGTGTGAGCCACCATGCCCAGCTCAGATTTCCCTATATTTTCTAAAGATTGCCACACTGCTAGAGGAAACTGTATGGCTCAAGGGGGAGAAGTGGGGCCCACAGCCTGGGCATCACACAGGTAGAATCAGTCCTATCCTCCAAAAGGGCTGAGGGTGACACCTGTCACAGGTGGGTCTAGCTCCCTCCTACCAAAACTGAAGTTAAAAGTCCAGACTCCCTCATCTTGTTCTTGGTCAGCTGATCATTTGATGCCAAGCATTAACGGTAATAAAAATGCTCTTGTTTGTGGCAGGCGGTGCTTCCAGTCTGCTTAGTTTCAACCCTCTGGAGCTGAAAGCCAACTCAATCTTGTCATTCTCTCTCTCTTCCCTTGTCACCTTCAGCCTCCACTTCTGCTGTGTTGACTCAAACCCTTGAGACTGGCCCTGGAAACTTTACTGTCTCCAGGGAGAAGTAGGGATGTTTGCCCAGGCCTTTATCCCTACAACAATTCCCAGCAGGGAAGCTCCACAGGGATGCAGCAAAGAGAAAACTGCTGCTTTTGAGCCCCAGGGTAGTAGAAAAAGCTAGAACCAGGCAGGTAGGTAGCTGAGAATCATGCTGGCTTATAGTGGGTTTGGCACTGCTGCACCGAAGGGCCCTTACTAGAAACATATTCCTTAAAGAAAGAAAGCCTCAGATCGAACGTGGTGACTGAAACCTGTAATCCCAGCATTTTGGGAGGCTAAGACAAGAGGATTGCCTCAGCTCAGGGGTTCAAGACCAGCCTGGGCAACTTGGTGAGACCTCTTCTTTACAGTAAATCAAAAACATTAGCAGGCGGGGTGGCGCGCACCTGTGGTTCCAGCTACTTGGAAGGCTGAGGCAGAAGGACCGCCTGAGCCCAGCAGGTTGAGGCTGCAGTGGCCATGAACATGCCACTGCACTCCAGCCTAGGTGACACAATGACACACCAACTCAAAAAAAAAAAAAAAAAAAAGAGGATGGGCACGGTGGCTCAAGCCTGTAATCCCAGCACTTTGGGAGGCCAAGGTGAGAGGATTGCCTGAGCTCAGAAGTTCAAGATCAGCCTGGGCAACTTGGTGAGACCTCGTCTCTACAATAAATAAAAAAAATAAGCTGGGCTTGGCAGCGCACATCTGTAGTACCAGCTAAATTGGGAGGCTGAGGCGGAAGGATTGCTTGAGTCCAGTAGATCGAGGCTGCGGTGGCCGTGAGCATGCCACTGCACTCCAGCCCGGGTGACAGAGTGAGATTCCAACTGAAAAAAAAAAAAGAGGCCAGGACATGGTGGCTCAAGCCTGTAATCCCGGCACTTTGGGAGGCCGAGGCGAAAGGATTGCATGAGACCAGGGTTTCGAGACCAGCCTGGGCAACTTGGTGAGACCTCATCTCTACAATAAATCAAAAAATTAGCCACGCGTAGTGGCTCACGCCTGTGGTTCTAACTACTTGGAAGGCTGAGGCAGAAAGAATGCCTGAGCCCAGCAAGTCAAGGCTGCGGTGCCCATGAGCATGCCACTGCACTCCAGCCTGGGCAACAGAGTGAGACTCCAAACTAAAAAAAAAACAACAACAAAAAAAGATGGACTGGGCATGGTGGCTCATGCCTATAATCTCAACACTTTGGTAGGCTGAGGCAGGAGGATTGCTTGAGCCCAGGAGTTCGAGACCCAGCCTGGGCAACAAAGTGAGGCTCATTTCCCCCACCCCACCCCCATCTCTACAAAAAAAAAAGAGAGAGAGGAAGAAGAAGAAGAGGAGGAGGAGGAGGAGGAGGAAAAGGAGGAGGAGGAGGAAAGAAAAGTGGAGAACCTGTTCTGAGGTGAAAGATTTGATGAGAAGGACTGGCCTTCACTGCTGGCTTTGAAGAGGAAGGGGGACATGAACTAAAAAATGTAGCAGGGCTCGGTGGCTCAGCCTGTAATCCTGTGCTTTGGGAGGCTGAGGTGAGTAGATTGCCTGAGCCTGCGGGTTCGAGACCCGCCTGGGCAACTTGGCGAGACCTCATCTCTACAATAAATCAAAAACTAGCCGGACGTGGTAGCACATACCTGTAGTTCCAGCTACTTGGAAGGCTGAGGCAGAAGGATTGCCGGAGTCCAGCAGGTCGAGGCTGCGGTGGCCAGGAGCGGCCACTGCACTCCAGTCTGGGTGACTGAGTGAGACTCCAACTCAAAAAAAAAAAAACAAAACAAAAAAATCCTCTATGATGTGGTTTACTTTCCAACCTGG
>CAUYQG010058898.1:0-33531 GCA_963574415.1 Tarsius wallacei | reverse complement strand
ATTGACTGAGCCCGCGGGTTCAAGACCCGCCTGGGCAAGCGAGACCTCATCTCTACAATAAATCAAAAAATTAGCCGGGCGTGGTAGCGCGCACCTGTAATTCCAGCTACTTGGAAGGCTGAGGCGGAAGGATCGCCGGAGTCCAGCAGGTCGAGGCTGCGGTGACTGGGAGCGGCCACTGCACTCCAGTCTGGGCGACAGAGTGAGACTCCAACTCAAAAAAAAAAAAAAAAATACACGGATTGTTGCAGTACTCAGATATTGGTATTTAAAGTGTAACTCACAGGCCAGCAGCATCATAAAAGTTTGTTGGAAATGGATATTCTTAAGTACCACTCTAATGACTGAATCAAAATTCACCTGTGATTTGTGTGCATATTGAATTTCAAGAATTCCTGCATAGAATCTCAAAAGTTTACAAATGTAAGCAGAAACACAGAAACTTCTGTGAGCATGAAGTGGTAAACCATTGCAGTATTTAGGGACATCTTAAAATGTCTGAAATGTTATGTCTCATAGACACTTGTGGTAGAATTGTGAACTGTCCAAAAGGTAGTTAGCACAATGTTTCCAGTAATGGCAGACTACTGTAATTAATTTCTGAAAACAAAAGTTTCAAAAAAAACACCTCTTTTTTTTAAAGGTTTATATGTACTTTGTATTTTGTTAGGGTTTGACAGCATTAAACCATCTGTATAACTTGACCCAGAGAGCAGGGTGAAGAGGAAAACAAAATATTATTTTAAAAATGCACAAAACACTATGAATTGCTTATAATGAAACAAGGTGAGCACAAAAAAGGAATATTTAATCAGACTGGACAGAACATTATAAAATACTGTGTAGACAAAAATAATACGCAAGTTTTTTAAACTTTAGGTAAGAATATTACCACTTTTAAGAGTATTAGCGATATTCTGTTTCACACAATTTATTTTCACATTGACTGTGTTTATCTTAGTTTCTCTCTCATTACTTAGTAGTTATTTATTATTAAAAATTGAGAATGTGGTGACAGAATAAAGATGATAGTTCCCAACTATAGTCCTAATGTTGGTTCAGAATATTAAATCTATAATGAAAACTCTTCTCATTATAAACATCTTTAAGAGCTTTATAAGCAGAATGTGAGCCAAGACAATGAAATATCTTAGCATTTGCCCTATATTGCTATGTCCTGAAGTTTATTGAATCAATTTTCAGACAGAACAATACTGATTTCATAAGAAAGCTAAGAATAATTTTCATTGTAACAATTTTATGTAATCCTTTTCATAATTATTTGAAAATAATTATATATGTAATATGCATTCAAATATTAGACATAATTAATATTTATATGCTTGATATATAGTATAAAGCTTTGATTTTGCCTTTGACTATTTTTCCTGCAATGAGAATAGTTAATGAATAAAGATAAAATAACATGGAATACTCTTTCTGTCAAAACTTCAAATTTTTTAAAATTTCTATTTATTTTAGAAAAGACTATGCTACATTAAGCAGGATGAGCTGGAAGCATACAGGAACATTTGAGACTCTGTTTTGACATTGAGTACAGTATGAACTGAGGTGGTTATTTACTCTCTGTGCCATAGCTCCCTAATCTAAAATAGGTTAACATTTTTATGAACATTTAATATAAGCATATCTGGTGAAGCAGAAACTGGCAAATCTAGCATAGAGAGTGGTTGTCAGCTTTTCTCTTAAGTAAGCATATATTACACACACACAGACACACACACACACAAGCACATACACACTGACACAGTTTTTACTGTTGTTCATGAGTTATCACAACCTCTTTAGTATTATTAGAGCTATGTCCTGGTAAAATCATATTTTCTCATCAAGCTTCTGGTCTCCAATGGGATACAGTTGAGGTTAGAAAAATTCTCACTAAATAGTGCTTGATAAGAGTTTAAGTACAACCTGTGTTGTTACTTGTAATAAAATAATGCCACCTTTGTTAGTTTGCAGTCTTCAAGAGGCAGCTACCAAGGAAAGACTAAATGTGTGAGATGTTATAAAAGAGAATGCCTGGTAATATTAAACAGAAAGAAGAGAAATAGGTAGGCGATAACCTTCATACCATGATGCAGGGCTGATATCTGTAAAAAAAAACAAGAAGGAAGGTAGTTTGTATAAAGGAGTCTCTGATGGCAGTGAAGTTCCAAGAGGGCTTCAGCCAAACTGATGAAGCTAGTTATGAGCAGTTCCAGTTTGAATGGAAATGGGTCTCTACTTCTATCCTGCTGTGTTCAGTTTTTTGACGGGAAGCATCTCAGGTAAGTATATTCTTTGTGTGCACAAAATGGTATATGCAGAAGGTTGATAACTAGTGTCATCAGGCAATTTTCCCCATACTGTGGGAGATCAGAGCAGTGCCTATGTATGGGCACCACATCCAACACTCCTCATTTTATTTCAAATAAAACCAAGTCAAGCAATAACAAAAGGATTTATCAATGTTTGACAACCAAGGAATGTTAACTCACTATATTAACAGTTACAAGGAAAGTAAATAGTTAATGTCATATCAGTAGAAGCAAAAATCCCTAACTATTTTATAAAATTTAGCATCACTTCATGATAAAAGTTTTAATAAAGTAGAAATAGGCATAAATTCCCTTAATCTGTTGAAGATAACTTTAGAAACCTATATCAAACATAAGACGTGTTATAAAATCTAAATTCATTTAAGATTAAAAAAAAAGAATACCTGTTATTGCTGCTTATTATTAGTGATGCACTATGGAGGTAAAAATATAATGATTAAAGAAAAGAAAAGGATACAATCAATGCTCAAAAATTATATAACTTTCTACTTGGAAAACATAAGAGAGTGTACACATAAACTATGGGGATTAGAAATAGTTTAGAAATTTCATATTCCTTTTGTTGGCTACAAAATCAATATAAACAAACAATTGCATTTCTATACACTGACACAAGCACAACAACTAAGTTCTTAAAATCTTGTTTACAATAACTGCAACATTATAATCTATTAGTAATCCAACAATATGCACAAGGCTTTTTTGTAAACACATATTATAATTGGACTCAATATTATAAATATATCCATTATTTTCCATATTGTTTTATAGATTTAATATAATTCATTAAAAATTCCAATCAAATCGTGTGTGTGTGTGTGTGTGTGTGTAGAAACTGACAAGCTGACTATAAAATATAATTTGACAGATAAAACTTGATATATGACACTGTTGTCTTTGTACATCATTATAGCAAGACAGACATTTGATTAACAATGATTATAAATTAATTATCTTTATAGGGGGAAAAAAGGCCACATTTGTGCCTCATACCATCAAAATAAAACCAGTTTCAGAGTAATTAACGGATTAAATGTCAATGAAAAAAAGAAGTAAAAAATTAAGTGAAATGTCAGAGAGTGTTTAAGAACATGGTCCACAGTCACACGGACCCAACAAAAACTTTTATTATTGAAATGTGAACATAATGAAATATTAACAAAAAGCTTACAGTGCTAAGTGAAAAAAGAATAGTATATAATATATTATAAACAATTTTTATACAGATTCAATACTGTACGCATGTCAACTCCCTCCCAAATATGTCTCAAAAATTATTGCAGAATAAATAATACAAGAAGGTAAAAGCAGCAAAATCATTCTTAGAAATACGAATGTTTGAGGTGAATACAAAAATAATTCCTAAATACAATAAGAAGACCAAAAACTTAATACAAAATAGATGAAAGATTTGAATCAATATTTCTTTTTTGTTCTTGTTGTTTTAAAGATGTGGGGTACAATTCAGGGTTAGGTATACAAATGTTCATTATGCAGGTACCTTCATTGATGAGGTGTGCCCCTCCCTCCCCTGGCAGTTTCCCACTACTGCCAATCCCTTTCTTATAGTATTAGGATAATTTTTTAAGGTCCGCTTCTCAGTAAGAACATATAGTACTCTGTTCTTTGTTTCTGTGATAGATTACTGAGTATGATAGACTCTAAATCCATCCAAGTTGCTGCACAGTCCATATGTTTGTCCTTCTTCGTGGCTGCATAATATTCCACTGTGTATATGTATCACATGTTTTTAATCCAGTCCAGTTTCGATGGGCAGCACGGTTGGTTCCATGTTTTTGCTCTTGTGAATAGAGCTGCAACAAACATGTGTGTGCAGGTATCTTCTTTGTAGAATGATTTGAGTTCCTCTGGATATATTCGCAATAAGGGAATTACTGGGTCGTATAGAAGGTTAATTTCTAGTTCTTTCAGAAATCGCCACACTCTCTTCCAAAAATGTTGCACTAGTTTACATCTCCACCAGCAGTGAAGTGTTCCTTTTTCTCAGCATCCTTGCCAGCGTCTGTTGTTGTTTGTTTTATTAATGATGGTCATTCTTACTGGGGTTAGGTGGTATCTCAATGTGGTTTTGATTTGTATTTCTCTGATGATTAATGAGGTCAAGCACTTTTTCATGTGTCTGTTGGCTGCCCCCGCCTTCTTTTGAGAAGTGTCTATTCATGTCTTTTGCTCACTTTTAATGGGGTTTCTTGTTTTTTTACTTTTCAGCACATTAGAGTTCCTTTTATATCCTAGATGTTAGGGCTTTGTAAGATATATAGTTGGTGAATATTTTTTCCCATTCTGTGGGCTGTCTCCCTGCTCTCTTGGTGATTTCTTTTGCTTTGCAGAAATTTGTCAGCTTGATGAGGTCCCACTTGTCTATCTTATTTCTTATGGTATGGGCACTTGGGGTTTTGATCAGGAATTGGTTGCCACTTCCAATTTCCATAAGGGTGTCTCCTGCATTTTCTATTATTCTTATAGTTTGAGGTTTTAGGTTTAAGTCTTTGATACATTTAGAGTCAATTTGTGTACTACTTCTTAAAAGAGAAAATCAGTAAGTCCAAAATACAAAAGAAAATCTGTCCAGATTTTAATTTAGGAAAAAATTTAAATTAAAACCACAATAAATTTTCCTTATGTGCCTATCTCAATATCTAATATTATATTATAAGGACTATAATATATGGTATTGGTGAATATTTGGAGCAAGTGAAGATATCACGTTTTCTCTTGACTTGGTAGACTGGTAAAAATAGTTTGCAACCTTTTTGTCCAGAATTTGCTATATTTGAAAATGTGCATGTGCTGTGGTCAACAGTTCTATAATTATGTAAAATTCCATTCCTAACAGAAATTCTTACGTATATGCTTCAAACAAGATGTACTAGAATATTAGTAGCAAGAATAAAACAACCAAAATATTCATCAATGGTGCATTAGGATTCTCCAGAGGAACAGAACCACTAGGATATATGTATATATAAGGGGAAATTCATTAGGGAGGAATGGTTCACACAACTGCTTACCAGGCAAAGTCCCATGATAGGCTGTTGACAAGCTGAGCAGTGAGAAAAGCTGGTAACCTGGCTCAGTCCAAGTTCCAAAGTCTCAAAATCAGTGAAACTGACACTGCAGCACCCTGTATGAGGCCTGAGGCTTAAGAGCACCCAGGAGGTCACTTGTGGAAGTCCCAGAGTCCAGAGGTCAAAGACCTGGAGTATAATGTCCAAAGGAAGGAAAACAAGACAAGCTACTTACACCCAACAAGCTACTTACACCCTCCTTTGTAGTAACCACACTGACAGTCATCTGGATAGTGTCCACTTACTAGGAGGGCCGGTTTTTCTCCCCCACTCCACTGACTTACATGCCAAATTCTTCTGGAAACATCTTCATAGACACCCAGAAACTATGGTTCACCAGCCATCTAGACTTTCCTCAATCTAGTCAAGTTGACACTTAATATTAACCATCACAGATTGTCTATGTAAAAATAAATCACAGCATATTCACACCGTTTTGTATTATATAGAAATAAAAAATAAACAATTACCATATTATGAAATACATTTTAAAAGAGAAGTTTTCTATGCTAATAGAAATATTGGCATCATTCAGCCGTGATAAATTATAGCTGAGAAAATACATAGAAAAGTGTTTGAAGTTTTGGATATTTTTAAAACCATGATAATGGTGATTAAACAAACATTTTCATTTGTAAAAATTCATCAAAGTGTAGACTTATAATTTATGTACTTTTCCATGTTTTTAGTGTAGTTCAATAAATTTTTTTTCATAAGACATCTGAGAGAATGAGATTTAAGAAGTGATGAGGACAAGGATATAAATATGCAAGTGTGCATCTTCATTGTTTGAAGAGTGTGTGCTAAAGGAGAGTGTGCCAACTGTATGATGTTGCTGGAAGAGATGTGGAGTCATTAGAGAGTCCTTTTAGGTTTGTGATATTATGTTTTTATGCTTATGGAAATGACCTATAATAGAGGTGAAAATCCATGATGCTGAAGATAGAGTAGCTAAGTATTAGATCACTGTCATCACAGCCATATTCTCTTCTATCTTTTCAACAGACCTTTGAACAATATGGTATGCAAATTTGATCATGTTATTTCCCCTGGTAAAGTTCTTTTAATGACTCCCTACTAATTTTAGGATGCAATTTAGACTTCTTGCACTGATACAAGTGCTATATTTACAAGGTTACAAGGTTGAGCAAATAGTGGTATCCGTTGCCCTAATGAAATTTATAATTTAGTTGGAAGGAAAGACAAAAATCAACTAAACAAATAAACTGAAAGAATACTACTATAAGACATAGAATACTAAGCAATATTTGTATAAAATTGAGAAAATGTGTGGGAGAAGGAGAGAAATTGTTATATGCCTGAAACACTTAAGAAGAGAGAAGATATAATCCAGAACACATGTGAAATGATCATTCTCCGGTAGCAAAATTTTCTTTCAGCAGAGGGGAGGAAGAAGAAACACATTTGTGAACTAAAGTAAATTTTCATGATCTGTATGAATTAAGTCTTTCATTTTTTTCTTCCTTTCTTTCAAGTGGGACTCTAGCATTCTCTGGTATTTGTTTTCTCTCTGCTATCAAAGTGCCTATAGAGTGGAACCCCCGCGGTTTGTAGTTTGAGGTCCCACAGTAGAATTTTATGATCCAAATTAATAACGTCCCAGTTTTTAGCAGAGACCCAAGTCAAGAAACTATCTATCAAATTTTAACCTATACTACCCATAACAGTAAATGTGACTTAATCAATATCCAACACTTACAAAAGATTTGTAATTTCCCCCAAAAGACTTTTTTTTAATATTTTAGTTGTTTTCTCCCAGGTCAATGACGAAATACTAACTAAATCTGCTTGTGCTGTGAATTTATTTGAATACTCCACATTAGTCAGAAATGAGAATTTGATTGACAAAACTAAATTAGTATATTATCCACCCTATGTTGTGCAGATGGGTGAAGGAGGTAAAAAGAAAAAGGCAAAAAATGATTATATTTTAGACAGAACATTTTGCCACAGCACCACTAATTGTTATCAATGTAATGAATTATTTAAAACATTTATCTGTTGCCATTATGAAATAAATGATCTCTCACATGTATTATATATAACATGTACTAAAATCAAAGTTTATATGTTCTTAAGAATATATTAAGTTACTTTTAAGAACTATCAAATATTCGACATTATTCGCTCATGTTCATAGAACTACTTCCTTTTTCTATTTCAACCCTCAGTGGCTTTGCATATTGTTTCTTCTGCCTGGGATATTTTTCTTTTGTCTTGCTTTCCATCTTCTGAAACTCCAACCAAAATTTAGTAGCACATAATTATATTATTTGTGAGTTATCAAACAACATGATCACTCAGGAAGAGTTTTGAGTATGTCTTCACCTTTGTTCTCACGATCTTTTTTCACATTGTTTTGTAACTTTACTCATTGTTTTCCAAATATTTCAACTTCACCAGAAAACTTATTATCTTTTTATTTTTATATTTTTAGTGCACAGTGAAGTTCTTAATATATATAAAGTGTTCCATACACTTTGATTCAATCAATGATAATAAGCTGAATGGAGGAATTTTAAATTCCTGGTTAGCCAAGTAGATGAATAATGATACTATTAAACAATGTAATGAGCATAAAGTGTAAATACATATTTTGGAATTGAAATTTATTGTGTTTATTTTAGTTGTTTTGAGACTGAGACTCAGTGGTGATGAATAAAGCCTGACAATTAAACATATGGGTCCATTATTTAGTACAGATGTTTAAATGTCAGATAAATAATTGAAAGGAATTAACACAAAGATGGATAACAAAAACTATGTGAGTGATTTTGGTAGTGCAAAATGCCTATCTAAAAGAAAAATGATGATCAGTTGAAAATACTGATGAAGATTATTTTTATGGAATGTTTAGAGAGATATGAGACAGAGAAAACTTAAATATATAAGAGCTAGAAAAAGAATGAGAAAAAATTGAGTCATGGAAGCCCATTATGACCTTCCCAAAGAAAAAAAGAATTATCTATGACTGTCAAATACAGCAGAAAAAGCAAGTAAATAAGCCTTAAAATAATTTTGGATTTGACTATTATAGTTAACAGAGAAGTGGCAATGTAGGACGGGTACCAAAGTGTTGGCCATTGAAAAGTGAGTAGAAAATTTTAAAAATGAGGTAATGAAAGTATTTCCTACCTTTGAGCATCTGAATATACCCATACATTTTCCAGGTCTTTTAAAGGTTTGGGCTACTATTTTTCTCTGCAGAGCCTTTTAATAGAATCTATTTTTTCCCAAATTTTCATCTTTACTTTACTTTGTAACAATAGTCCTAGATTTCCGTAGGTATAAATTATGCTATATCATTCAT
Source organism: Tarsius wallacei (assembly GCA_963574415.1). NCBI lineage: Eukaryota > Metazoa > Chordata > Mammalia > Primates > Tarsiidae > Tarsius > Tarsius wallacei. The sequence continues at coordinate 24,772 of CAUYQG010058898.1, read as the reverse complement.
AAATTTAACTTTCTTGTTTGAGTCTTATCCACAAACATTTTTTCAAAGTAATGAATGAAAACAAAGCTACAAATAAATGTAATATAATTTGAAAACTAAACTGCAAAAAGAATAATTAAATTCAAACTACTGAAACAACATGTTCAGGAATCTGATAAATACTTTTTCAAGCCTTGTAATTCTCCTAATCTGAAAGAGAAGTAAAAAAGCTAAAAGCTTGCAAAATGTGATGTAGAGCTTCATCTAACTAATGAGTAAGCAAATTGATGCAGTTTTTTAAAATACAACTTTGAAAATTTGTTGACTTTTTCTGATAAAGAGAAAATATTTTGACACTTGTTACAACTGTATTCTCTATGTGGTTCTTAATATGTTGCAAAAAAAAATATGGATGTGATGAATAGACCCATACTATAGTCTATATTGTCTCCAGAAACTGAAATCATTGCTAATTTTAATTTGTAAAACATGAAAGTTCTTATTAGAAAAAGAAGTTAATTGCTATGATGCACAATGATTTTTAATTTGTATTACACATTCACACATTTAAGATAAGAAACAATGTAAATGTCAGTGTATAGATTTAAATTTCGTGGAAGCACAATGCTAACATATTTCAGAAATGACAAAAACTACTCTGAATATCCCTATTATATGGTCTTAATTAGTATTTTTAAAGTTCTGCATGCATTTATTAGTAACTAAAAGAAATATTTAAATATTCTTTACAATTACAGCAATAACGAAATCTGGAAAATAAAAATACAAAATAAGCAACACTTAAAAAAATCAAAACTTGTTGGGGCTGGGCTTAGTGGCTCAGCCTGTAATTCCAGTGCTTTGGGAGACCGAGGCGAGTGGATTGCCTGAGCCCGCGGGTTGGAGACCTGCCCGGGAAACTTGGGGAGATCTCATCTCTACAATAAATCACAAAAAATTAGCTGGGTGTGGTAGCACATGCCTGTAGTTCCAGCTACTTGGAAAGCTGAGGAGGAAGTATCACGGGAGCCCAGCAGGTCGAGGCTGTGGTGGCCGGGAGCGTGCCACTGCACTCCATTCTGGGCGATGGTTTTAGTTATATAATAAAAAAAAAAAAAAAAAAAAAAAAAAATCAAAACTTGCAATAAAATACTCATTTTTTTAAATGTCAAAGAGCATAATTCACATTCAATAAATTAATATACAAGCCTCATTTGAGCATTTACTAAATATTGCAGAAGAGAACAAATTCAAAGGTAACAATTACCTTTCTGTATTAACTCCCAACCCATTGGAGAAGACAGGCATCAGTAAGTTACTACAAGAGTAAATTTTTGTACAGATTCTTTCTTATAACATTTATCTTGCCAGGCTCGGTGGCTCAGCCTGTAATCCCGCGCCTTTGGGAGGCTGAGGTGAATGGATTGCCTGAGCCCGCGGTTCGAGACCCGCCTGGGCAAGCGAGACCTCATCTCTACAATAAATCAAAAAAAAAAAATTAGCCGGGCGTGGTAGCGCGTGCCTGTAGTTCCAGCTAATTGGAAGGATGAGGCGGAAGGATCCCGGAGCCCAGCAGTTCGAGGCTGCGGTGACCGGGAGCGGCCACTGCACTCCAGTCTGGGCGACAGAGTGAGACTCCAACTCAAAAAAAAAAAAAAAATTTTTCTTATTTTATTTTAAAGATGTGGGGTACAATTCAGGGTTAGGTACAAATGTTCATCATGCAGGTACCCTTGTAGATGAGGTGTGCCCCTCCCACTCCTGAAAGTTTTCTTCAACTGCCAATGCCATACCCTCTCCCGTGGCAGTTTCCCACTACTGTCAATCCCTTTCTTATAGTATTATGATAATTGTTCAAGGTCTGCTTATGAGTGAGAACATATGGTACTCTGTTCTTTGTTTCTGTGATAGATCACCGAGTATGATAGACTCTAAATTCATCCAAGTTACTGCAAAATTCATGTTTGTCCTTCTTTATGGCTGCATAATTTTCCATTGTGTATATGTATCACAGTTTTTTATCCAGTCCAGCTTCGATGGGCAGTATGGTTGGTACCATGCTTTTGCTATTGTGAATAGAGCTGGAACAAACATGCCTGTGCAGGTATCTTTATGATAGAATGACTTGAGTTCCTCTAGGTTTATTCCCAATAGGGGGATTTGCTGGGTCATATGGAAGGTCAATTCCTAGTTCTTTCAGAAATCACCACACAGTCTCCCAAAGAGGTAAGCACTAGTTTGCATTCCTACCAGCAGTGTAAAAGCATTCCTTTTTCTCTGCATCCGTGCCAGCATTTGTTTTTGTTTGTTTCATTAATGATGGCCATTCTTACTGAAGTTAGGTGATATCTCAATGTGGTTTTGATTGGTATTTCTCTGATGATTAGTGAGGCTGATCACTTTTTCATGTGTCTGGTGGCTGCCCGTATATCTTCTTTAGAGAAATGTCTATTCATATCTTTTGCCCACTTTGTAATGGGGCTGTTTGCTTTTTTCCTTTTGACGCATTTGATTTCCGTGTAGATCTTAGATGTGAGGTCTTTGTCAGATATACAGTTGGAAAATATTTTTTTTCCAATCTGTGGGCTGTCTCCCTGCTCTCTTGATGGTTTCTTTTGCTTTGCAGAAACTTGTCAGTTTAATGAGGTACCGCTTGTCTATCTTATCTATTATAGTATGGGCACTTAGGATTTTGATCAGGAATTGGTTGTCAGTTCCGATTTCAATACGGGTGTCTTCTACATTTTCTAAGATTCTTATAGTTAGGTTTTACATTCAGGTCTTTGTTCAATTTAAAGTTAATTTTTATGTATGGTGTTTGGTAGTGGTCCTGTTTCAATCTTCTGCATGTGATCAGCCCGTTTTCCCAGCACCATTTACTGAATAGGTTCTCTTCTCTCCAGTGGTTGTTGTTGGAGCCTATGTCAATGATGAGTTGGTTGAGAAACTGAGACTTTGCTTCAGGAAACTCTATCCTGTTCCATAGGTCTGTATGCCCATTCTTGTAACAATATCAGGCTTTTTTTTTTTTAAATATTGTACCCTTATAGTAAAGTTTGAAGTCTGGAAGTGTGATACCTCTTGCTTTGTTTCTTTTGATAAGGGTTGTTTTGGCTATTCGTGGTCATTTATGTTGTACATATTCTTAAATCTTGTGACAATCACTGTCTCAATGTATAATATAGTATCATTAATTTTTTTACAAATCATTGAGTCTTAGGTATAATTTATTTAAAGCATGTTTAAATTAGTTTGCCACATTTAATGTGGCAAAATACCTTGTGTGTCTGTGTGCTTATTTTATGCACTGCAGAATTACCAGGTAAAACCAGTTCACTCACTAAATCTTGTTTCACAACGTTGGGCTATGTTTGTCAAGAAAAAGAGGACTTTTTTGTGGTCCAAAGGCACTATCAAGTTACCAAATGAAGTATATGTGGCTCTAAAAAGGCAGCAAGAAATCTAAGTGTACTTTTGGGCTAGTGTCTCTCCTCTGCTTACTTGAGCAGAAATGTTGATTTAAGGCAGCTCTAAGGAAGATCTAAATACATGATTGCCAATCCAGACTTTTGTTTTTGTTTTTTAACTCTTCCAAAGATGAAGTAAAATGGGTAATAGTAGGTCAGAAAGAAAGAATCAAAGGGTTTTGACTAGAGTAAAAGAAATGAATAACTTTTGAATAAGGGAATGAAAAAGATATTCAATCTAGAAATGGCTGAAACACAGCACCAAACAGCTGATAAGAAGCAGAAAATACTGCCCCTAAAGATGGCACTGTTTGTTTATTATCTGCATATTTGTTATGAATTGTGACTATAATGGTCTAGTATTAAAAAATTAGTTTGGTAAGTGGCATTCAAAAAGAAGAAAGGAATTATATTTTTAAAATTTAAATTAAGTGAAATAAATCAACAATATTTATAAATTATTAAGTAAAAACTTCAAGAATAGCAATGATTCTGTTTCAGAAATTTAGATGTAAATTAATAAGCCTAGGAAAGTCACTCTTAAACCTCCCTTCTTCTTCACAAAGATCCTCATGTGATAGGAATCTTTACTTTATCCTGAGACAATGAATGATGACATAGAGACACAAAAGAAGAATCTGAACAAACAGGAATTGCTAGGTTCCCCCCAGTTTGTCACAATTAGTTTATACCTGATTTTGATCCAATCATCCTTCTACACAACTGTCCACTTTTCATCAAACATAGCATAATTACTCAAAGTTTTCTGTTTCTTTGAGTCTTCACTTCTGAAGATTCTCATAAAACTTATTTTAAATAAACTTGCATATTTTTCTCTTATTCATTTGTTCTTTATTATAGGGTTCTCTGCCATGAAGCTTGCCTGGTTGAGAAAAAGAATTCCATCTTATATTAAAATATTGAGATCATTGTCACAGTTGTAAATGTGCAATAAAAGAAAAACATGATGTGTAAGCAAGAAAAAAAATGGATCATCCAAGTTGCCATGAAGTCCATATGTTTGTCCTTCTTAACGGCTGCATAATATTCTATCCTGCATGTATATACAGAAACAAAGAACAGAGCACCACATATTCTCACTCATAAGCAGACACTGAACTTTTACCATAATACTATGAGAAAGGGATTGGCAGTAGAGGGATACTGCTGGGGGGTGAGGGGAGGGGCCACAATATCAGTAAGGGTACCTGATCTCAAACAGGGCAAAGTGGGGATCAAAGGGAGTTCCAAACTTTGCCTGTATGGTGATAACTTGTATACCTAATCCTGAATTATACCCAACATTTTTTAAATAAAATAAGTTAAAAAATGTAAAGAAATAAAGAAAAAATGGATCAAAGTGATTTAAAAATTTTCCTCTGAAACTTAAGTGGCAAATCTAGCAATGTTTCACTAACATGGTAAAACAATTTCCCTCAATTATTCTCTAAAAAATAAAATAGTGTCTCACATCTTCCAATTTTTGATAACTCTCACTCAGTTTTAGAGATGGTCATCATGTTTTTATAGGAGCAAAAATTTCCTCTTTGTTTAGCATTCGTGACCCAAAAGTAATAAAGTTAAGATGTTGTGGCTTTGGTTAAAAGCATTTTGCTTCATGTTAATAAGTTTAGTGGGTAGCTCTGAACTTTAAATTATAAAACACATCCATGAATCAGGTAAATAATAGATCTTCTGGCAAACATAAGTCCTATTTCAGTTTAAAAAGCAGAAGCAGCCAGCAAACATGCTTTTGATGGCAAGTAAAATATTTCACAGAAATAAACATATTCTTACTCTATTAAAATGTCAGACTTTATTTACTCGATGATGTCACAAAAGCACATTTCTCACATATATATATATATTAATTGCAAAGTATGAAAATAAATTTAAAATATTTTCCCAGCACTTTGGTATAAAATGCTGCCATCTTTAATGTGCTTGTATTTTAAGGAATGATTGTGAATAGTATCACTTTTGTTAAATTATGCATTTATATCTTTTTCAAAAATTTAAATTGGTTAAACAATTTTAATGAAAAGAGGCCATTTCGGTTATATCCAAACAGTCATTTAGAAAATACTTAAAAATTTGTGTTCCAAAAGCAGAACAAGTTTAATGATGCTAAATACAGAAATTTAATTAACAAGGAAAGGAGTCTTGTAAAACAGAATGGCCTTAGATATTCACACCGCATCCCAAGGAGGCATTTGCACCATTATACACACTGAATGCTGCACCTTTAACTTAGATCAATCAGGGAACATAACAACAATGTTGGACCAAATTAAAACTAGTATCAATGCCATAGGTGATTCAAATGCATAAGTAAGGAGGTGCTTGGAAAGGTTTCAGGTTGGTTCTCAAACATTTTCTCTTGGATCTCATTGAGTCTTAAAGGTATTCTATCAGGAATAGGAAAGTTCCTCCTAATTATGTTAGTAATAGAAGTCTAAATGTATGTCTCTTTCAAACTTTACACAGGAGGTACTCCAGGATTCCTAAGTTTGTAACCAAATCTCTAACCCACAAAAAATCATCAGAGGTAAGAAGCCATGCATTTGCTCAGGCTGAAGCAGCAAAACATAAATAACTCCATGATGGATAACATGGCTTTAACTGACAGTGGGGGAAAAGATGAAGTGGGTAAACTACTATTAATTTATGATTTTTTGGTTTCTTAGAGTTCCTGCTCTACATGCAACTGCTTTCTTCACCCTCCCTGAAACAGAATGAGTCACTGACTCCATGGTTGTATTCCCATGGTTAGCAAACTAAATTGTTATTCATTTCTATAACCAATAGGTAAAATTACAAATACAACTGTGTTAATCTTGTAATGGTAATCAGTACACTCTTTGTACCATTGGTTAATGATGTATCACAATGAATAACGTTTTGTGGTAAGCTCTTTTGACTCCTTTGCTTAAATTACTGATAAACGAAAATTAGAGGTTCCTGATAATGTGTACCAAGAATAGGCAAACAATGAATGTTCTAATGGATGAAACACTATTGTAACTGGAATTCTATAGAATGTTTTGTAAGTCATGTAGTTAAATGTTAATTAAAAACAAACCCAATGCTTATGCTCATAAATACAGACTATAAATCTGAGGAGCTGAGCTGGCCTTGGTATCTATACTGGCTTGTCTCACTAAATTCCAAATTCAGAAATAAACATTTTTCTTCCCAGTTATCTGCCTCACGACTCTTATTGGTGGCATAAGAGAGCAGCCATGTGTTCCATGAATCACTTCTAAGTTGTAGTTTGAACTTTCTGTGAAAAATGAATAGAAGGTACTTTTTTGAGGTTGGTTAAACAAATGTACTTTTTATATGAAAACTAAAGCTTTTAATTTTCTAAAAATGTTCATATAAATTGACTAAATTCAAATGAGCAAATCATGTTGATGGCTTCTTATGTGTAATTTCATGTACAGATTTCCCAAATAAAGATTTTTCAATTTAAAAGCAAGTTGAATGTACACAAATGACTTCTACCATTTTTTCCTAGAAATATTTAATTACCATATACCAAAATAAAACAATAACATTCCATGCTATTAATCATGTATCTTCTGAAAGTCCAAAAAGATGATTCACTACCGCTGAGTCATGACAAAATTAGAACAAATAAATTCAACTGAGAATTTGTCTATGATGGATATCTTCCAATACTCTCTATTTGTTTATTACTTGTAAATTTGACATAAACTGTGACTATAAAGTTCTAACATTTTAGAAAATTAATTTGGTAAATAGCATTTTAAAAGGAAACAGCTATTGTTTTTAAAGTTTAAATTAAATGAAATAAATCTAAAATATGCACAGATCATTTAAAAATAAATGCTATGAAAATAACTCAATGACTATGTTTCAAAAATTTAGATCTGAATTAATAATGTGAAAAATAGTCAATGACCTTATATGTCTAGTTGTTCGCTCTTTTTCAAAGCAGGAATTGGTTATTAGCAACTGGCCTATATGCTTGCTTTTTGACTTTGCTGTAAAACCAGATGAATAAAAATCTAACCTTACTATATCAGTTATCTCTAGCATTATTTCCAGGCTCCATTTGAAGAAAAGTACCCTAACTGGGCTTCAGCTAGGAGTTTATTGAAGAGAGTATTAATGAAACCTACAGGAAGCAGGCAGTTATTTCTCCGAGGGTAAAGAAGTGATATAAACCAATGACCAAAAAGAAGTTAAAGAAAAAGACAAAAGGGACTTTTTTTTTCCCCCTAGCTTAGAACATGTATTATTGACAATAATTCCTTAAGAGAAGTCAGAGTTCGTCCTTGATAAATAATGTCTAGGAAGACCTCATTTTGCTCTTTGCCTAATTTCAAGGGTAGACATTAAAACACTTAAGGAGCTTTAGTCTTACCATCAACTGAAAAGGAGATAAGGGGATTAAGAATCTTGAAGCTAGCCAGACTCTGTGGCTCAGCCTATAATCCCAGCACTTTGGAAGGCCACAAGAAAGTGGATTGCCTGAGCCTGCAAGTTCGAGACCAGCCCCAGCAACTTAGCAAGACCTTGTCTCTACAATAAATCAAACATTAGTTGGGGACAGTAGTGCATGCCTGTAGTTCCAGCTACTTGGAAGGCTATGGCTAAGGATAGCTATAGCCCACCAGGTGGACACTGGGATGACCGTGAGTGTGCCACTCTGGTTGACAGAGTGAGACTTCAACTCAAAAAAAATTGTTTTTGAAGCCATATATTTTGATACCATATTTCTAACTTCCATTTCTATGTCATCATTCACAAAGGAAGACCTTGAGGCAGGAGTTACTTAACTTGCTCAAATAGCAACCACATTTATGCACTGCTACAAGTCTTCTTCTACCTAAGTTCCAATCCAAAGCACTCTTGTTTTTTTTTCTTTCCATGGGGCTCCAAGTCATCTATATCAACTATCCTGTCATATTGACAGATATACAGACTTCTGCAAGACTGATTAAATGTGAAGAGTTTTAGAGTTTAGGCATGTTCATAATACTGAGAGTAATTTTTAGTAGCTAAATTTCAGTAAATTTATGCTGGAAGCACTGCATATCTTTCTTAAATTTATTGTCACTTTCCCCTTTTACAGATAAGTAAAATTGCACTTCTTCAATCCAGTGGTCATATTTTTAATTATTGTGTTCAATTTGATAATGAATGAAAATAAACACAAATCTTTATACATTTGGAGTTTTTAATATATTATCTACTCAACTATAATAATTGTTTATTAAAATTATTTGTACACCTTGAAGTAAGCACATTAACTATCAACATATAATATTATATTTTTATATTTGGAAGTATAAATTACCCTTAGAAAATCATATTGTGTTAGTATACTCACATGTAAATAGAAATTGAATTAAAATTGTTATAGAATATAACATTATTAGTTATTGAAGTAAAACTTAAGAGCACATTAAAATATGAATTGGGTCTAGTGGTTAAAGTTATATAAAACAGATTTTTAATAGTTGTGATATATATATATACACACAAAGATTCAACATAGAGACAAATTATTTATTAATTACAATTTTTTTTGCCTTTTTTTCTCCTCTTTTAATTTTTATTTAAAATTGTGGGGTACAATTCAGGGTTAGGTATACAAATATTCATCGTGCAGTTACCCTTATCAATGAGGTGTGCCCCCCTTCCCCAGGCAGATATCGACTACTGTCAATCCCACCTACCCACCCCTCACCCTCCTCCCCGCAGTTTCCCACCACTTTCAATCCTTTTCTTATAGTAATATGGTAGTTGCTCAAGGTCCACTTATGAGTGAGAACATGTGATACTCAGCTCTTTGTTTCTGTGAGAGATCATTCAGCATTATAAACTCTAATTCCATCCAGGTTGCTGTGAAGTTCATGATTTTGTTCTTCTTTATGGCTGCATAGTATTTCATTGTGTATATGTACCACATTTTTTTTATCCAGTCCTCTTTTGATGGGCAGCGTGGTTGGTTCCATGTTCTTGCTGTTGTGAACAATGCTGCGATGAACATATGTGTGCAAGTATCTTTTTTATAGAGTGACCTGAGTTCTTCTGGGTATATTCACAGTAGGGGGATTGTGGGGTCATATGGAAGGTCGATTTTTAGAACTTTAAGGAATTGCCACACTGATTTCCACAGACACTGAACAACCAACAGTGTAGATGTATTCCCTTTTCACCACATCCTCTCCAGCATCTGTCATTTTTTGAGTTATTGATGATGGCCATTCTGACTGAAGTTAGGTGGTATCTCAGTGTAGTTTAAATTTGTGTCTCCTTGATGACTAGTGAGGCTGAACATTGTTTCATGTATCTGTTGGCTGCTCTTATGTCTTCTTTTGAGAAGTATCTATTCATATCTTTAGCCCACTTTGTAATAGGGCTGTTTGTTTTTTTCTTTTCAGCACATTTGAGTTCTTTATAGATCCTTGATGTTAGACCTTTGTCAGATATGACATTGACAAAATATTTTTTCCCAGTCTAGGGGTTGTCTCCCTGCTCTCTTGATGGTTTCTTTGACTTTGCAGAAGCTTGTCAGTTTAATGAGGTCCCACTTGTCTATCTTATCTCTTATGGCCTGGGCACTTTAGTTTTAATCAGGAATTGGTTGCCAGTTCCAACTTCTATAAGAGTGTCTCCTGCATTTTCTAAGATTCTTACAGTTAGAGGTTTTACATTTAAGTCTGTGATCCATTTAGAGTTAATTTTTGTGTATGGGGATAGGTAAGGGTCCTGTTTTAATCTTCTGCTTGTGGTCAGCCAGTTTTCCCAGCACCATTTACTGAATATACTATAATATTGAAGTGCTTTTATTTTTTATTTAAAGTTGATCATGTATGAAGTAACTTACTGAATTAAAGTCATGTCAAGCTTAGTGACTCACAACTATAATCTCAGCAACTTGTGAGGCTGAGGTGGGAGGATTCCTTGAGGCTGATAATTTGAGGCCTTGTCTCTTGAAAACTATAAAAACTTAGCTGGGTATAGGGGTGTGTACCTGTAGTCCCAGCTACACAAGAAGCAGAAGGGTAGCTTAAGGTCAGTAGCTGGAGGTTGCAGTGAGCTATAATCACACCACTGTACTTCAGCCTGGGTGACACAGTGAAAGCCCGACTCTAAAAAATTCTTAAAATAACATAAGTTGCTTTCATTGTACTTTAGTTTTTCTTAATAATAATTATACTGCACCACATTACTTTATATTCAAAAAATTAAAAATGATTAAATCAAGTAATTTTATAAATATTAATACTTTGTTATATTTAATGTATAAAAATCATTTTATAATTACAAGTAAACTCTTCTTAATGAAAATACTAATTCTGTATAAGCATGCAGAGTATTTAAAAGTAGAGATGAATGGTAAAAAGAATAGTGTTCTTAGAATGGGAAGAAGAAAAAATTATTAAAATTGGTTAAATCTGGCTTTGAAAGAGAACTAGACAGAACTGTAGTAACAACTTTCAAGCAAATTTTTATCTAGAATGAACATCTTAAGTCCTCATTGAAAAGACTTAATTCTTATATTCTCTTGAAATTTTAATACAAAATATATTGTACTTTTATTGTAAAAAAATAAACAAAAATTCACTTTCAAATTATTAAGCAGCATAATTTTTAAAAGAATAAGAATTAAGGTTTGGATTCTACTGATATTTGACCTTAAGAAAAGAAAATCGACATGTTAGAGAATCTAAATTGTCTAATTTGTGTTAAAGCATCCTCATTTTTATTTATTTTTTTGAGCAACCTCATTTATACGGAAGAATAAATTATTGAGAAGAAGTGAGAATAACAGTAATTATTGATTAATAAAAAAATGATTCTAAGCATTTTGGAGTGTTCATTCTATAAAGTTTAACTGTATAAGTTGCTTCAGAGCAATTTAATTTCCAATATGTTCCATTACAAGTGATTTCTGATGCAACATTACTGGTACAGATAAACTTCACTCCAATTCAAAATTTTATTAATGTGATTTTCTATAAATATGAAAGGACAGTGCTGTAAAATAATTAAAACACTTTACATGTGCTTGGGTGCATATGAATACTTAACAACTTTCACTTTTCAAATACATTGTTAAGTGCTAATGCATGACAATATCATAGCTGTAAAGTATTCAATAGAGAAAATAGTGTGAATACTCAAAAATGTGTTTGAATGCAATAGTATTGCTCTATAGTCTCAAAGAAAATATGTCAGTTAGATATCTAAATAGTAATTATTGTACAAAGTATAGTACATTTGAAGTAGAAAAAACTAGTGATGCTTCCTGAGGAAAATTGACAGAGTTAATAAGTACCGATGTGTCTTACATATATTTTTTACTCACCAATTGATTGCTTAATCTGAAATTGATGATTCATGCTGCCCAGATATTTTGGACTGATATATATATATATATATATTGAGAGAGAGAGAGAGAAAGAGAGAGAGAGACAGAGAGAGAGAGAGAGAGAGAGAGAGATGGGTTAACTAATTAATCAATTAGCTTCATCAGTCAATATTATTTGAGCCAATTTCATTTGACAACCCAATTATATAGCAGGCTTATAATTGGGATTGGCAGTAGTGAGAAACTGTCCGGGAAGGAGGGGTGGAATTTGCGGTTGAGGGAAACTACTAGGGGAGGCATACCTCATCAACAAAGGTACCTGCATAATCAACGTTTGTATACCTAACCCTGAATTGTACCCCACATCTTTATGATAAATAAATAAAAAAGAGACCTGAAACTGAATGCAACATGTTATTTAGGCTTCTTAAACACAAGGTTTATTTTAGTTCTTTTTTGTTTGTTTGTTTGTTTGTTTTCTATAAAGAACATTAACAGGAGCTTTGGTAAATATGAAAACAAGTCTGTAGAATGATTAATAATATTAGGTGAATATCAATGTCATTTTAATAATTATACCACAGTTATGTAAGAAAATGCCTTTTTTTCCTTTTAAATGTAAGTGAAAATATTTAGGGGCACAGACACAATGTGACTGGAAGTCACCCTAAAGCGATGACAAAAAAATTATAATCTTACCATTGATTAAATTGTGGGAATCTTGGGGTTTAATTTGGTGTTTTTTGGTTTTTTCCAAAGAAATTTTATATTTGGCTGAAGATCAGTTCACTTGTGTCTCCTTTCCATATTCATCGTATAATCTAAAAAACATGTATATTTTAGGCTTTCTTCACCTATTTCTGTCAAAACTAATTATAAAATTCCTATTAAGCCTATTTTGCATATTGCTGATGAAATTAATTTTCTAGCTTTAATTGAATTGCAGTTATAATTTTTTTATTTTATAGATAATTTTGTGTGTGTACCTTGTTTAAGACAATTTTCAAGGTCAAAAAATATACTTCTGTACATTCTTACCGAATTTGTTAAATGTTTCATATTTACTTTCCTATATATTTTAATTTAACATTTGTGCATGGTTGTCAAGACTGAGATGGGAGTATTAGATTTTATATTTGATAGTTTACAAATTTGCTAGCCATTAATTCACAGGTCCTGGTAGAATACTCCAAATCCCTGGCTTAGAGAAAAAAGTTTATTATTCATAGTTAAAACAGTAGAAATATTCTGAACATTTGCTCCAGTGATTGCCAGGTTTCCTTAGGGAGAAAGATAGAGGTGAACAGAGAGGGAAATTGTTCTAAAAAGTAAAGTCTATTTAAAAAGCCTGGAATAAAGTCAGTTAATGACTAGTGTCATAAGATACACAAAAATTCAAGAGAATCCACAAGAATAATTCTATAATAATATAAGAAAGAGCTCATAGTTCATTTGTTTTCCTATACATGCATGTAATTTCTCTAGCTCTATTAATTCGGTAGTTTCAAAATTGTGTGGAAATATGTGATCATATATGGATGAACGTGTTTCTAGTCTTGATTATTTTTCATTGGTTTATTTTTCATTGCTTTATTAGCCTATTTGGGTTTCCATTCCAAAATATTATAAACTGGGTGGCTTATAAAATTTACTTCTCACAGCTCTGCAAGATGAAGTCACTGACTGATTTGGTGTCTCGTGTGTACATTGATGTCTGATGTTATTGTAAATGTATCCTTTAATATCATTGTTGATATTTTTGTCAATGCTATTTTTATTATTATGGAAGCATAATAATTGTACATACTTACTGGGGTACATAAGATAGTCTGAAACCAGTATACAGTGTGTAACAACAAAGTAAGATGAATGGAATATCCATCATCTCAGGAATTTATTTCTTTATGTTATGAATATTCCAACTCCATTCTTTGTCATTTTGAAATGTGATAAGGAGTCTCCCCAAGCTGTGCTGACTAGAGGTAGGGGAGAAAAAATGCAGACAGTGCGACTAGAGGTAGGGGAGAAAAATTGCAGGCACTCCCGTTATCTCCACAGCTGGTGTTAAACTGCATTGGATTCCACGTTCATTGCCTCAGATACCAGTGCAGCACCAGGATTTATCAAGAACTGCAGTCCTTATGGCCTGACTGTCACTCAAATTCAGTGTCCCAGGCCAATTTAGTTAACTGGTGGTAAAGCCTACTGGAATTTAGTTTCCTCCCACTGGAGCAGAAAATTCCTCTATAGCCCTCAACTGGTCTAAGTGCTTTCTCCATGGATGTTGGCAGAATTCTGCCCTGTGTTGTGTTTATCAATAACACATTGACTTAGTGCCATTGCAAAATCTCACACAAAATTCACTCTCTCTTACGCAAGCACACAGATTCTCTCTCTGTCTTGCGCTGTCTGGGGTTGAGGGAGGAGTGATGTCAGTCAGATGTTCTTTCTGTCCTCTTCAGTGTCTCTGATCTTGTTATTATGTGGTTATTATGCACTGTGATCACTCAAGTTTTTTTTTTTTTTTCTTATAAAGGTGTTTTCTTGTGTGAATGAATAGTTGTTTTGGACTCCCTGCTGTCGGGGAATGGGGATCACTAAAGTGTTCTAGGTAGCCATTTCCTGTGATTGCATTTCTTAATCAACTAAATATGATCTTTCAAGAGTAGAATGAAAGGATATAAAGAAGTATACTCACCAGAGTATAATGTGAGCTTCCCTTTTCCTGTGATTATATTTATTTAAATTTGAAGTTACTTTTAGTATAATAAAACCATTAGCCTCTTACCCTTTTCTCACCTTCTCTGAAGGAAGTAGAAGTTATTTATCTGATTGATAAAATTTGAAAAATGATTGGTGAAAATACATGTTTTTCTTGTTGTTAGATATACCTTCTGCAGAGCAGCTGTATTTTAGTCTCTTCCTTCCCTGTAAAAAATGACTTATTTCTCTGTGGCAGTCCTGTATTTGCACAACTGTGCAAAAGATCCTATGTGAAAGTCTGTTAGATTTCAGAGATGAAGTATTAGCACATTTACTTGATCATGAACCAAAACCACATTTTTCAATCAGATTATCAAACCTCTGTTCTTCTAAGTTATAAATGATAGAGACAAATAATTTTTTTTGCAATAACGCCCCATAACTTCAACATACTGCACAATGTTTTCACTCTTTTTGACATTTACCTTAATATGTTTTATATATTTCTTGTACTTTCTCTACTGTCCACTCATTCCCTCAATAAACATTTATTGAGTAGTGGGCAAAGTTGCCATATATCTTTTGTTATAAACCTTTGACTTATAGGAAGAAGAAAAAACTTAATCACAGCAAAATGTTTATTTATGATGATGATAAATACTAGTATATACAAGAGTTCTCTGATACCTAATACATGAGGAACTTCATTTGGATTTCGAGTGTATAAAAGCTAGATACTAAATTTTTAGGTTTGTGAACTAGATGGTCTCTGTTAATGCTATTCAAATGTATTATTGTAGCATGCAAGGAGCTGTTGATAATATGTAAATGAATGTAACAATTTGACAAAAATAATTTACAAATAATAAGTGGCATAATGAACCCTAGCTAAGATATGCTGAATTATTTTCTACTTCACATTTTCTACTTCACATTTCACAGAAAATATCTTTACATGAAATTGTTTTTAAATAATGAATTTCCATAGATTTTGGTTTTATTTTGCTTGTTTACATGTTTCCTAAATGAAAGACTGTAAATTTTAACTTTTTATTATTGTACTTATTGATTTTTACCTTTCTTATCATATGTATTAATCTTTTACTTTGTATATCTTTTTTTTTCCAGATGTATTATTCTTAAGGGAAACATCTTATTTTCAGTGTCTCTGTAACAGTAATTGTTCATAAAAGCTTTAATGCAATATTGTGAAGAGACATATTTTTAAAAATATGTCCCATAGATCACTTATTCCTCGAAATGTTACACGAAGTTGCATCTCAAACAAGTTTACAAATTAATGTATTTTACTGGTTCCCAAATACCAAACGGTAATATTTTCTTAATGTTCAGTGAAAAATGAGAGATGACTATTATGTGGTAAGGTTTTCATAAATATAAGTGTCTTTATGTAAGACTCTATAATATAAGGTATAACTTCAAAATAAATATTTTCTTAAAGAAACTGATTATAATAGTAAAGTTTTATTAAAATATTCTAGAAAGTATTTCATAACTCACAAACTTTAATTTCTGTTTACTGTGCACATCTTATACTTTGTGACCCACTGAAGAATATAGGATGTATGCTTTGACATTGTATTTGTATTTGCCAGTGCTTTTGATATACTGTCATCTAACAAATCAAAGTCCCAAACTGAAAAATATTAGCTCAGATAGATGTTCTTTTATTGGCTACTCACTTTTATTTTTCTTCTTCAATTGTTTTTTAGTCTTGCTTATCTATATTATATGCATTTATCAGCTCTCTCTCTTTAAGGATAATTCTCTTTATTGAATAGCTAGCTATATCTTTCCCTCAAAACTGATCTTGGAACGAGGAACATATATGTATCTCGTAGGTACCTGATTAGAAGAAATAATAATAGCCTTTAAGAAGTCTATTTTCTTAGTCTCTTAAAAAATAAACAAAAAAAGCTAAAATATTTTCATTGAGTGTTTCCTGATATGCTGTGCTGTCATGCTAATGAGTTTGTTCTAAGAATCTTATATACTTCGTTATTTTACTGAGTATCAGACTGTTCCTTGTGACTTTTTTTTACTTTTTAATTTTAAAATTGTGAGGTACAATTCAGGGTTAGGTATACAAATATTCATTGTGCAGGTACCCTTGTTGATTAAATGTGCCTCCCCTTCCCCTGGCAGATTCCCATTACTGCCAATCCCACCTCCCTGCCCCACCATACTCCCGCAGTTTCCTGCTACTGTCAATCCTTTTCTTATAGTATTACTATAGTTGTTCAAGGTCTACTTGTGAGTAAGAACTTGTAATACTCAGTTCTCTGTTTCTGAGAAAGATCACTCAGTAGTATAGACTCTAAGTCCATCCAGGTTGATGCGAAGTTCATGATTTTGTTCTTCATTATGGCTGCACAATATTTCATTGTGTATATATACTACATTTTTTTTAGCCAGTCCTCTTTTGATGGGCAGCATGGTTGGTTCCATGTTCTTGCTATCATGAACAGTGCTACAATAAACTTATGTGTGTAGGTATCATTTTTATAGAGTGTTTTGAGATCTTCCAGGTATATTCCGAGTTAGGGGGATTGTGGGATCATATGGAAGGTCAATTTTTAGAACTTTTGGGAATAGCCACACTGTTTTTCACAGAGGTTGTACTAGTTTACACTCCCTCAACAGTGTAGAAGTGTTCCCTTTTTGCCACATCCTCTCCAGCAACTGTTATTTTTTGAGTTATTGATGATGGCCATTCTGACTGGATTTAAGTGGTGTCTCCATGTAGTTTTAATTTGCATTTATTTGATGACTAGTGAGGCTGATCATTTTTTGATGTATCTGTTGGTTGCTCAAATGTCTTCTTTTGAGAACTGTCTAATCATATCTTTGGCCCACTTTGTAATGGTGCTGTTTGCCTTTTTTTCTTTTCAGTACATTTGAGTTCCTTGTAGATCCTAGATGTTAGGCCTTTGTCAGACAGAAAGTTGCAAATATTTTTTTCCCAGTCTTTGGGCTGCCTCCCTGCTCTCTTGGTAGTTTCTGTGGCTTTGCAAAAGCTTGTCAGTTTGATGAGGTCCAACTTGTCTATCTTATCTCTTATGGCATGGGCACTTGGGGTTTAAATCATGAATTGATTGCCAGTTCCAATTTTCATAAGAGTTATTTTGCATTTTCTAAGGTTCTTATAATTGAGGTTTTACGTTTAGGTCTCTGATCCATTTAGAGTTGATTTTTTTGTATGGTGATAGGTAGGTATTGGGAGCCAGCCATAAAGACCTGTTTGCTGACAAAGTCTAGGGGGCTGAAGACACCAGGCTGCAAAGCAAGACTGGGCAGCTGAAACCCTTACTTCTTCTATTCTTGTTATTGATGTAGCTGGAAAATTCTGCACAGTCTGAAGGCAAAAAATAAAACTTTAATTCATGTTATTTATTGTTCCATATATAGAGGCCAAAGAGTATTTTACGAGAAAAGTTTGTTTCTATTATTTCCTTATCTGTCTATGCCCCTGACCTCCTAGTGCTAGGTATCACTGTTGCTTTATCTAGTGTTATGGCTGAAAAACTCACCAGAGAGTCATGAGCAAAACCTTAAACATCAGGTGTGGATAGATAATTGTTTAGTAGAGTTGTTTTTTTGATTAACAATTAATTAGAGTTCCCAAAATGTTATTTTGCCCCAGTAACTATGATTTGTTTTGTGGCTTGTGTGTTAGGATATAGTCACAATTTATTAACCATATTTGTTTGAGCCTTTAACATAAGAAAATAAACATTTTTATATTATTATGTTGTTTTTACATACAGAATTAATATTGTAGAATAATTTAAGCCTGATTTAAGTATATATTATTCAATAATCTTTAGACTGTAGTAATCATTATAGGAAAATTTATAAACTCACTTTTACAGTTTAAGTTAGAGTAAATTGGATGGATAAAACATTCTTAGACATAATTAGATTAAGTTTTGTAGACTGAGGATATTAACATGTTTAGTGTGTAACATTCTTTTAAAACTTTCATGTGATTTGTTTGCTAATAAATTGTGGGCTCCTTAAAACCTGGTTATCATCATAAAACACCTCAGGGGCTTCTGGAGATAACCAACAAATTGAATGTCATGAAGAACACCATGCATAAACATCTTTTTGTAGAAGTAGTCTTTGTCCTTTTCCTTGTACAACCAATATAAAAACTCACTGTTAACTGACAATAAACAGCATCTATCCTGCTAACACCAGAGTCAGTTGTCCGAAGTGTTTCCTTCAACGCTGACTCCGTTCCTCCTTCGGGAGACCCTGAACCCAGCTGGAGCGGGACTCCGGGAGGTGGCACCCGAACAGGAACATAAAGGTAAGTCTTTGAAATTTTTGGAATGGATAGGAACTTATCCAGGCTGCTACAAACCCCTCTGTAGAGATAAACAGAGTCAGGAAGGGTAAGTGGTGTTAAGAGCCGTGATAGAATCATGGGCCAGAGTAAATCTAGAAAGAAAATTGTTCAAAATATTTTAATGCATATGCTTTCTAAAAAAGGAATTAAAGTTTCCTCTACACTATGATCTCGTTTTCTCCATTTTGTGCAAGAACAGTGCCCCTGGTTCCCTGAAGAAGACACCGTCAATTTAACAACATGGACAAAGGTTGGGGAGAAATTAAAGCTGTATTATACTCTCTGTGGTCTGGAATGAGTGCCTGTAAATGCTTTTGCATTTTGAAATATAATTAGAGATGTCTTAAATCCACAACAAGAGGTTAATAAAATGTCCATTAAAGTAAAAAAGGAATCAGGTAAAAGAACTGCCTTACTGACCCCTGTTCATTCCCAGGCAATGTTAGTCACTGCTCCTATTAATAATAACTCTCTACCCTCTGAGAATAAGGAAAATTTAAAAGAAGAAGCAACTAGGTATTATAAAGAAAAAATATCCAGATAATTGAAATTTGCCCCTTGGAGCCAAAAGACCTCCAGCAAGTGGCGCAAGGGTGGGGGAGAGATTGTAATTTGTGACCGTTTTAATTTAAGAGAAGAAAATTGTCTTTCTATACTGATTCCTGTTATGTAAAAGGGCTGTTTCCTCATATTGAAACAGCCACCATTCCTGTTAATAAGACAACTACTCTTAATTTACTTATCCAATTACAGCAACTAATAATTGTTAGAAACCAACCATTTTTTATAGGTCATATTAAATCTTATTCAGGACTCCCTGGACATCTCCGTCAAGGTAATCAATTAGTGGATGTCTTAACAAAATTGGCCATGTGCCTCTCCCTTGAAGATTCTTTAGTCAATCAAGCTCAACAATCCCATAAAATTTATCTCAAAACGCTGCAGCTTTAAGATATCAGTTTCACATTCCAAGGGAGACAGACAGACAAATTGTAAAAAACTGTACTTCGTGTCCAATATCTATTAACCCTCTCACCTCTGGGGTTTTGCTTTTCACAATTGGGTATTCCAAAACAATTAAAAGTCATATTATTCTTTGCCTTCACCATCGTGCTTTTTGGATGCCTTTTGCTTAGCTTTGGATTTCCCTAATAGTTCTATGTTACATCCTATCTAAGCCCTTCCACTGCATATAAACTTATTGCTTTGGTTAAAGCTCTGAGGTTAGAAAAAATGTAAAGAAAGTTGTTGGTATAAGGTATGTTTTTAGTAAGAAAGGATAAAGAAAAGAAAAATAATTGTATAGGAAAGAATCTTGTATAATACATTTTTGTTCTATAATAGAATGGCCGGTTAAGGAAAGTATAGAACAAAATAGAAGATTCAAACATGTCACAAAATGATATGAGTATGTCAACCATGTTAGGTGAAAGTTTGTGAAAAAAAATGAAAGACTCTGAGGTTAGGAAAAATGTAAAGAAAGTTGTTGGTATAAGGTATGTTTTTTAATTAAAAAGGATAAAGGAAAGAGAAATAATTGTATAGGAAAAAATCTTGTATGGTACATTTTTGTTCTAAAATAGAATGGCCACCTAAGAAAAGTATAGAACAACAATAGAAAGTTCAAGCATGTCAAAAATGGTATGAGTATGTCAACCATGGTATGTGAAATTTTGTAAAAGGAATAAAAGGAATTCTATAAACACTCAAGACTACAAAAAGGTTCGATAAATTTACCATTAATATCAAATACACTAATGCTAGGCCTCATGCTATTCAAAGACCAGTACATAAGCTTCTTAATTAACAATCTCCAAAAGAATTTTCTCCTTTAAACAACAGAGGGGGAAAAAAATTCAACTAGCCCTCCCCTACTGACTCTGTTACAATAGAGCAAGGGTTTTTTTTTAAATTCTAAGAATTGTAAAAAATTTGCATTTAGTCTACCTTCTAAGAATTTTAAATAGACCTTACAGGTCAATGGAAAGGACCAGATATCCTTTTAACCTGCGGGAGAGGATGTGCTTGTGTTTTTCCCCAGGATTCGTCTTCACCTATTTGGGTTCCGAATCGCCTAATTAGGCATGTCCTGCCTCCCACCCCCCACCACAGTTCAACTCCCGAAAGCAGGAACAAAACTGCCTAAGTTCAACTAAAGATGAAGAAAAAAAACCCTCGTTCCTCAGCTAAAACGTCTTGCTCTTAAGAGGCCTCCATGACCGTGACTATGTTCCACTGCTTCCACGAGAACCTGCAAACCACCAACTTGGGGATAGATAAAAATACTGATGTGTGATGTAGAGGACTTGGTTTGGTCTCAAAATACTTCTCTTACTCCCTCTACTGTTTTTATTGCTATGCTGGCTATTATAGCATGCCAGGTGGGTTGTATTCATTCAGAAAAATCTTATTGGACTTATATCCCAAACCTTGCAGTATTCCAGCCTGTTACATGGGATGCTAAAATTATTACTGTTTTTACTAATCATTCCTCTTTATTAAAAGGTCCCACTCTTTTTTCATCACAGGTCAAAACTGTTATTAATCATAATTTTTCCTTTTCAGGCTGTTCTAGTTCTCTTCCAATATGTTTTAGATTACCTAAAAAATCAGAACGGTCCCTTGATATTTTGGGTTGTTTAAACTCCCGTATAAAAGCTATGATAACTGATAACCCCTCTTCTCTTCCCAAAATGGCATATGGCCGAGATAATTGGTTTCTTATATTATTAATTTCTGGGGACTCTGACCCTAAAATTAGCAACCAGGGCCACACATTCATTTAATGTTCCCACTTGTGTTTCTAATAATACAGAAAAGGATATGTTACTCATTCAGCCAGATGCTGGATATCCTGTTTGTAGGGAATGTATGTAGTCATCTAAAGTCATGTATTATTTACCTAATTCCGGCATTTTCATTAATAATTGGGGTCTCAATTTGCAATCTTATTTCACTACTGAGACTCCTGGAGGTGCAATTGTCCCAACTAAATTACATATCAACGGATGAGTACCTCCAATATTAGTAACAATTATCAGGAGTAAACAAATTATCCAACCTAATATCTGGAGGGCTCTTACTACAATTAAACCAGTATCCCTAATCCGGCCCACCAGAAAAACTCAATATAGAGTTAAACCTTGTTTACAGTCACCTTATGTGTTTTTGGCTAACAAAAGTCCTAATTCTTTAATAATTACCCATAAGGAATCAAAGCATGATATTTTATGTAAAAGTTGTGTTCTTAGTAATTGTTGAAATGATTTTTCTTACAAAGAGTTTATTATACTCAAACAATCTCCTTATTTAATGGTTCCTGTCAATCTTCCATCCCTATGGTATAATGAGTACAGTGTAAGGGCACTATATGAGATTAATATGTTGTTGTCTTGTTCTAAAAGGTTTATAGCAACTCTATTTTAGGTATTACTGCCTTAATATCTCTCGCTACATCTGTATCAGTTTCAGCCGTTTTTTAGCGAAAGAGGTGCATATAGCCACATTTACAAATCAATTATCTAAGAATGGTTCTTTGGCACTAGCCACTCAGGAAATTATTAATCAAAAATTGGAAAGTAAAGTTAATGATTTAGAGGAAACTATTCTTACTATAAGACAAAAACTTGTAACTTTAAAAATTAAATTAGCCTTACAATGCCATTCAGAATTTAAATGGATTTGTGTAACTCTTCTACAGGTAAATAAGTCTATCCATACCTAGAATAAAATTTAAAAAACATATCTTTGGAATTTGTAATCATTCAAATTTAAGTATAAATCTTTCCAAATTACATCAGAAAATTCAGAATATCAGCCAGGCTAAAAACCAATTTAATTCTAACCAGTTGGCTCAATCAATTTTTAATAAACTCTCCTTTTTTATTAACCAAAAGTCTCTAATTTCCATTTTAATTAATGTAAAAATTTGTAAAGTCATTATCTTATTTCTTTTTTCTTCCAATTACTAAAAAACATCACCCAACTAACTACAAAATTTCACGGCTTAAAAAACAAAAAAGGGGGAGATGCTGGGAGCCAGCCATAAAGGCCTGCCTGCTGACAAAGTCCAGGGAGCTGAAAACCTCGGGCCAAAAAATGAGCCTGGGCAGCTGAAACCCTTACTTCTTCTATTTTTGTTATTGATGCAGCTGGAAAATTCTGTACAGTCTGAAGGCGAAAAGTAAAACTCCAATTCATGTTATTCATTGCCCCATACATAGAAGCCTAAGAGTATTTTATGAGAAAAGATTGTTTCTATTATTCCCCTATCTGGCTATGCCCCTGACCTCCTAGTGTTAGGCCTCACTGTCACTTTATCTAGGGTTATGGCTGAAATACTCATCAGAGAGTCATGAGAAAAACCTTAAATATCAGGTATGGATAGATAATTGTTTAGTAGAGTTGCTTTTTTGATTAACAATTAATTAGAGTTCCCAAAATGTTATTTTGCCCCAGTAGCTATGATTTCTATTGTGGCTTGCATATAAACTCGCTTTTACAGTTTAAGTTAGAGTAAATTGGATGGATAAAACATTCCTAGACATAATTAGATTAAGTTTTGCAGACTGAGGATGTTAACATGTCTAGTGTGTAACATTCTTTTAAAACTTATCATGTGATTTGTTTGCTAAGAAATTGTGGGCTCCTTAAAACCTGGTTATTGTCATAAAACATCTCAGGGGCTTCTGGAGATAACTAACAAATTGAATGTCATGAAGAACACCATGCATAAACTGCTTGTTCTGTTTTTTATCTCAGTCACGGTTATTGATTAAGTTACTGGTTACATCTTGTTGTAGAAATAGTCTTTGTCCTTTTCCTTGTACGACCAATATAAAAACTCACTGTTAACTGACAATAAACAGCATCTGTCCTGCTAACACCAGAGTCAGTTGTCTGGAGTGTTTCCTTCAACGCCAATGCTGTTCCTCCTTCAGGAAATCCTGATCTGCTAGAGCTGGACTCCGGCACCTTACCTTTTGCTGGCCCTCCCCTGCTGTGATGTTGTACATGGTACACCTGCCTGCTACAAGCTTTGGACTGTATTATGGATTGTGTTCTGACCTAAGGAACCACAGATCTTTGGTTCCTCACTTTGAGTAGCCATAATTACCAAGGTCTTCCTAGAATTGAAATTAAGTCTGAAAGGTCTGAGGAACAGTGGTCTTTGAGGTATAAGCTTGTAGAGCAGATCTTAGAGTCTTCCTTGATGTCTACTCAAAGAAAAAACAGAAAAGTAGTGTGTACAAAGGAGAATGATCGCGGTCTCTTCCTCCACCCTCCACAATGGTGCCTAATCTAGTGTCATCTTTCAGTTTAGTAATTAAAAAACACGTGTTTTTCTCTACCCAAGAAAAATCGATACTCTACCAGGTGTGCTTAGGAGGCTGGTGCCCATGTGATCTTCAGAGGTGAAGTTCACTCAATGTCCATCTCCAAACTCTCACTTATCTCAAATTTCTTTTTTTTTTCTTTTTGAGTTGGAGTCCCACTCGATCACCCAGACTGGAGTGCAGTGGCCGCTCCTGGCCACCGCAGCCTCGACCTGCCGGCTCCGGCGATCCTTCCGTCTCAGCCTTCCGAGTAGCCGGAATTACAGGCACGCGCTACCACGCCCAGCTAATTTTTTTAAATTTATTTTAGAGATGAGGTTTCGCCTGCCCAGGCGGGTCTTGAACCTGCGGGCTCAGGCAATCCACTCACCTCAGCCTCCCAAGGCGCGGGATTACAGGCTGAGCCACTGAGCCCGGTTTCAAATTTCAAATCTGATTCAGTTTTGGGTGCTATAACCAGTGTTTTATAATGTAAATAATTTTAAAGATTCTTATTTTTTCCTCATATTTTAAAACTTCATTTAAAAGTGTGTTACTTTGCTTTAGGAACACTCTGCTG
>CAUYQG010058897.1:0-36844 GCA_963574415.1 Tarsius wallacei | reverse complement strand
TACATGAACTGGTCAGTAAGTGGTTGCATCCTAAGAAACAAAAAACCTAATAACTGAAAGCAATTCACATCTTGATTCATTCCTGAGAAACCAAAAAAGAAAAGAAATTGTCCCTGGATACCCTCTATTTTCTACATTCCACTCCTTCTTCCCTAATCTCACTGAAGCCATCCGTGGTGATTTCCTCTTTTGCAAAGACCCCAGCTGCCAGGCTGATAGAGCTGGAAGAAAACCTAGAGAGACCTCTGGGTTCTTTCCCCTCCTCTGGCAGGTGGCTTTTTAGGTCTCTTTGGCTCTTTGCACTTTACAAAGCCTCCTAACAATTCTCGGGGTGGGTGGCATCGGAAGGATATTACTCGTATTTTATAAGACCTGACTCTAAATGACTACAACTAGGTGGCTTAACAGCCAGCCACCTTAAATTGTTTAATTCCTTAATAACAGGAATTTATTTTCACACAGTTCTGGAGGCTAGAAGTCTGAAATCAAGATGTCGTGGGACCATGCTCCCTCTGAAGACCCTAGGGGAGAATCCTTTCTTGCCTCTTCTAGTCTCTGTTGGTTGCAGGCAATCTTTGGGTTCATCAGCTTGTGGCAGCATAGTTCCAATCCCTCCCTGTGGGGGGTCGCTAACGGATACTATCTATGCTAAAGGATACCATCTATAAGAGATAGTATCAAGCCTAGGAATTTCTCTATCCACTTTCCTGTGTTTCAAAATATTTTTCTAGATGTGTGAGTGTAGGCCATTGATTTGTAGACAGCCCTGGGCCAAGGACTCCTGCTCATGGGTGTGTACTCTGCAGTCCTAAGACACCCTCACTGAAAAGTCGATCACCGTGGTTAATGGCCCAACTTTGCTAGTTTACCAGGTGGCCTCAATTTTGGGTAAAGATCATGAGTAGAAGTAAGTCAAAGGTACTGGACACCAGATTAGAACTTGGGCCTAAAAAACAAAGGTGGCACTGGTATGGATGTTTGCATATGTGTGCTACATTTCTATGAAAGCCATGTAAGTAAAAACATAGCTGGCAGATTTAAGACTCAAGTTTTTACCTCAAATGAGAGGGTGCTAGAGGTTGGATGCTCCATTCTTGGCCCAAAGCATTTGGCCATAAAAAATAAGTACTAATAATATTGATTATAATAATTATTTGCTCTATGTAGGACTTTCCAGTTGACAGGACATGTTCATTCTCTCTATTTTATTTGATCCTAATGGCAGCTGTATGTAATAAATGCTCTTCAGGCAGACATAATTCTGAGCCCAGAGGGGTGATATGACTTCCCCAAGGCCACACAGCAGATCTGAGACGAAATTCAGATGTTCTGACTTCCAGGTTTGGTTTAGTAACTGGAATCAGACAACTATAGAAACTCAGAGCTGTGAAGGGCATTAAAGAGCCTTAAGTCTATAACTTTTCTTTCTTAGGCAGAGAAACAGACTTGTTCAAAGTCACATGGTCAGTCGATGATAGAGAAAGTACCAGGGGCCAGGTGTGCTGCTCTTCCCAGGACAGTATTCTTGTTATTTGTTAACCAGAGAAAAACCTCCTAATAGAGCAGGGTGCACCTCTAAGAAGGTATTGTGTACATGCAATTGCTAGGCACCATGAAAAAATGCGGGTCTCTGAGAAACAGCTGGCAGGGGCCTGAGAAACAGCTGGCAGGTCCTAAGAGTCCAAAATCTCACTTCTGCTCAGGCTGCCAGGAGGGATTGCCCATTCTCAGGAGGGCTCTGAACAGAAAAGGGCAGCATGAGCAGAAGAAGAAAGGGCTGGCAGGGTAGGGGTCCTGCTGAGAGCCTGGGAAGCGGGCATCCCGCAGGTGGGAAACAGGCAGTGCCCACCGTCTCAGAGGGAGCCAGGCTGGGGGTGGGGTGGGTGGGAAGAGTCTGGGAATTGTGGCTGGGAAGGAGGGCCAGGGAGGATTTACACTCTCTTTGGCCAGAGAACGGCTCTGACTCCTCCACCCCACCCCTTCTGGGACTTCAGAGCTGGGCTCATTCACATGCAAATCCCTTCAGCAACTTGGAGGCTGGGCCCCAAACAGTTCAGGACAGGAAAATAGCCTGAGGACAGGAAAAACAAAGGGTTGTTGTGTTCTTCTGCAGAAGCTGCCTGGCTCAAGGTATGTCACAGTCGAGACCGGGATGAAGGCAGTGATGAGCCAGTGCTGAGTGGGCAGAAGGGATTGCTGGGGCCAGAATCCTCCAAGAGTTTCCATTGATATGTGAGCTGGTGTGCTCCTCTGCCACTGCCTAGGACCCTGCCCTGACCCAGCCTAAATGTACATCTTCTAACCTCACACAGAAATCCTACGAGAGCGCTGAAATACAGATCCGAAGTCCCCAGTTCTGGTCACAGTTCTGCCATTCATATGTCACTGGTCACTTTAAACTCTCCATGCAATGGTGTGCTGGAGCTCGGTAGCTTGCAAAAGCCAAGTGGCAACTTTTCAGGGATTTTGTCACCCTATTGTTGAACATAGCCATCATCAAAATTAAGTTTCATAAACTTGCAATTAAATGCATTCTATTAGAAACAAATTATATGAAGACTCATCACTTCCTAATTATCGTAGCCTTGTTCTATTATCTATGCTCTTGAGGTTAACATCTGTAAGAGCTGAATGGCACCTCCCTTCTTCCCCACTCCCTCCTGCACCCCCTAATCTGGTTGTTAGCACACACACCACTGTCTCCAAATCTTATTTTCACAAACATAAAAGGTGAACATTGATACTATCCTCTAAGCATCTGGTCAAATGAGACCTTGGGTGTGAAACAGCTTGTCAGGTCTGACGTTGCCTAGCAGCATTTAGCAGTAACCCTATTGCCCAGCCTCCCTTCCTGGTCCCCACCCGTACTTCTCTGTCTCCATCTCCCAATTCCATCTGAAAGGAGGGACCCCAAGAAACTTAGAATAAACTTAGTTCAAGTTTTGCCTCAGCATAGTCATTTGTACTTTGACACACTTTGAATCTAGCACAGGTTAGACATAGAGATAAATTTACAATAATCAGGTTTTAGGAAGCGTTCAGACATTCTACTGCAGGTCAAGCTGGCAGCCTACCCCACCCCCATGGCAAATGTCCATCAGATGCAAGACAAGGACAGCCCAAGCTTTCAATTCATGGTTTAGCATAATAATCTCTAGGAGGCTGGCACAGTGGCTCAAACCTGTAATTCCAGCACATTGGGAGGCTGAGGCCAGAGGATTGCTTGAGTCCAGGGATTTGACACCAGTCTGGGCAACTTGGTGAGACCTCGTCTCTACAATAAATCAAAAAATTAGCTGGACAAGGTGGTGTGCATCTGTAGTTCCAGCTACTTGGAAAGACTGAGACAGAAGGATTGCCTGAGCCTAGCAGGTTGAGGTGTGGCAGGATGTGGCAAATGCTCAAATATACTTCTTGTATGATTGAGTGAATAAACACAGAAACACATGTAGCGGATACGGGATCAGCAGTTGGCCTCACCTGGGCTGACTGAACGTCTCCCACTAGCCCAGCGACAGGAAGGGGGTTGATAGCAGAAGTATTTCCTTTTGAAAGGCAAGTTGCAACTTTAAAGACCCACCGGCTGGCCCTGCGCCAGGCAGGTTTTCCTTTAAGAAAGGCCAAATGGCCCAAAGACTGGCCATTCAATGGAAATGCAAAAAGAGTAACTAATTCACAGACTTATCCAAACCCCTCTTCTGAAGTTAAAAAGAGTAACTAATTCACAGACTTATCCAAACCCCTCTTTTGAAGTTGACGGTTTACAACCTGGCAGTTCCCGAGAAACCATTTGTTCTTTGAAAAATCTGATTTTGCTGAATACAACCTTGTAAGATTCCAAAGGAAATATGTAATCACTCAACACGAACCCCTCCCTTACCTAAACAAGGGTATAAGACCCCACTTCTCCGGTTCTGGGGTGCTCGACTTGGATGCATTAGACCCTCGGGCCTGCTGGGATGGCCACTTCCTATAATAGTCTCGGTGTCATGATCTCTCTATTTTTCCCGCTACAGAGGCTGCAGTGGCCATGAGCGTGCTGTGGCCATGAGCATTCCACTGCACTGCAGCCTGGGTTACAGAGTGAGACTCCAACTCAATAATAATAATAATAATAATAAATAATCTTTTTTTTTTTGAGTTGGAGTCTCACTCTGTCGCCCAGACTGGAGTGCAGTGGCCACTCCCGGCCACCGCAGCCTCGACCTGCTGGGCTCTGGCGATCCTTCAGCCTCAGCCTTCCAAGTAGCTGGAACTACAGGCGCACGCTACCATGCCCGGCTGGTTTTTGATTTATTGTAGAGATGAGGTCTCGCCAAGTTGCCCAGGCAGGTCTCGAACCTGCGGGCTCAGGCAATCCACTCACCTCACCCTCCCAAAGCATGGGATTACAGGCTGAGCCACTGAGCCTGGCTTGTAATAAATAATCTTTAGGAAACTTTCACGTTCCAAGGCAGAAGGTCAAAGATCACCCCTTGACTGGCCGAAGCCATAGAAATGATAATTAAGACCACCCTTTAGTCAAGGAACTTGTGAATTGAAAATGTTGGATGGGTGTCTTGCAGGAAAACCCCCTCTGGGCCCAAATTCCCAAGTTAACCCAACCAGCCCTTCTTGACCTATGTGACACAGACAGGACCCTTCCCATCATGGCAAAAAATCATGTGACTAACCCACCCATCTGTCTCCTGTCCCTCACCTGCCTTCAGTACCTGTGCTTACCTGCCCCTTCGTGATGACGCGGAGCAGACCAATCACCTTAATAACCTTCCCCCATCAAAGGGAAGGGTTAAAAGGACTCAACCATGAGCAACCAGTCACCATTGCCACCGCCATTGCTAGGTCATTGCCTTGCTAAGCTACGATGTGGCCATGTGCTCTTTGAGCTATGACCAGGCCATGTTTCCTGGCTTTCACCCCTTCCCCTACATTGGAGAGGTGAATCTCTTCTTTCTCTCTCTTTTATTTACTTTCTAAATAAACTATATTTCTAATCTAACTTTTGTGCAATTCTTTGCATCTTTCTTGCGGTATTGGATTGCACACCAGGCACGCTCACGCTGGTGACCCTAACATTTTTGGAGGTTTTGTGGCAGCGAGGGGCTAAAAACAGTTAAAATTATTCCTTTTAAAGATCAAACTGCAAGCTCCAAAACTTGCCACACATGGGACTTGAGAAAACCAAATAGCCAAAGGTCATTTTCCTGGAATGCAAGATAGTAACCCATTCACATCCTCTCTTTGTGAAGTTATCAGTTTACAACCCCTGCTTGTCCTGTGTACTCTGGAGACAATTTGTTCTTTGAAAATCTGGTTTTGCTAAATACCACCTTGTAAATTACAGAAAAATGTATAGCCATACAACCTGACACCCTCCCTTACCTAAACTAACAGATAAAACCCCTCTCTTCTTTCTCTGGGTGGCTCAGCCTTAGAGCATCAGCCTGCTGAGTTGGGCTGTTGTTAATGAACCGCTACTTCCTTCCTAAGACAGCCTGGGTGTCACGGTCTCTCTGTTTTCCCATAACAGTTTCACTGAGACCTAACACCTTCCCTCCATCCTTGCTGTTCTTCAAACACACCAGGCACTTTCCATTTGGTGGCTTTGCACTGAATGTTCCCTCTAGTTGGAATGTTTCCCCTCCCACACTCCCAAGCCACAAGGCTAACTTACTCATCTTTAAGTCTTTGCTCAAATGTCACCCTCTCAATGAGGCCCAACCTAACCATCATGTTTAAATCAGAGCCCCCGCTGAAACTCATGCAGATCTCCTTTACCCTACTCTATTTCATTTCTTTGCCGATCAACTTATCAATCATGACATAATTTATTTATGGGTTATGTTTAGTATTTGTTGTCTGTTTACCCTGATTGCAAAGTAAACATCATGTTAGCAGAAATATCTGTCTGTTCTAATTACTGCTGTATCCTAAGCTCTAGTAAATGAATAAATGAATATGTGTTGAATAAATGAATACCTCTCCTTCCTTCCTTTTTTCCTCTATAAGCACACATTTTGCTTGTATTTTGTGGGGATACAATTCACCCTACAATACAGAGATGTTTACAAGAGAGGTCTTGATACACACAAGCACATAGATGTGCACCCACACCCTGGACACTCCTCCCTCACACTCACCCATATTCTCTGCCCCAGGACTGGAATCTTCCTTCTGTTTCTCATCACCCTGGAGCCTGTGCCATTTGCATTTCCTGCATAAAATGAGGTTTTGTCACACTTTTCTGAAGCTCATTTTCACTTCCTGATTCTTCTGAATTAGCTAGAATTGGTATTTGGGACCGAGTGTGAGTGTCTCTGGAGTGGAGAAATTCCACTGAGGACTACAATTGAAATTCATGGGAAATGTTTATCCATTTCTCACTTCCTTCTGGGGCCAAGGCCTCCTGTCCACTCCCAGAGAATTAGCAGAGCTGCTGCAGTAGGTAAGGTCAGCACAGCCTGAAGGTCAAGGGCGTGTTCTAAGTAAACACAGCACTGCATAGAAATTAGGAACTTAGGGGTCAGAAGCGTCCCCCTTGGGGAAGGACTCACCTCTCAGCAGGAGACAGACTGACCCAATATGGCCTGGGGAAGGCATACTGGACTAGGAGTCACAGACCATCAGAACTGAAAGGGCTTGGAGAGGCCAGCAGGTCCAATTATCTTATAGGACAGATGGGGAAACTGAGACCTCCATTGAAAGGGTGACTTGCCCAAGGTCTCAGCAAGAGTTAGTGACTGTTTTCTAGGCCCTTTCCTTTACACTCAATGCCAGGAGACATGTACCTTTTCCTGTTCTGCCCAGGACTGTGCTCTTTACTGGATGTAATGAAGATATGGACCCTGAACTCATGGGGCTAATAGTCTAGTGGAAATGACCTTGAGTTCACCATTAGAACTTGTGCACTGCAAATCAAGCAGTTTCCCATCCATTGTAGCTCGGATTATTTTTTCTCTCAAAGTCAGGATAAAAGAGAAAGTTTTAAAACACAATGTCGACAATGCAGGGATCCTCAAGGACTCTCAAAGGCCTTTTGTTTTACTAACTTTTATGAACTCACCCTGACAAACAAAGTATGGCTTTAGGAATAATACATGACCAGAAACATATCAAGACTTCTTCCAGAATAGAACTTAGTCTGAGAAAAGACCCAGAGAGAGGCAGAACCATGATTTGGGAGTAAAAGCACCAGGGATTGAGAGCTGGTTTTGCTGTAAAAACTTGGACAAACTCACTTGTGTATCAATTTTCTTTTTTTTGTAAATTAGGTACAATAATCCTTGTTCTTCCTATTCCATGAGACTCAAATGAGGTAATAGATTGGAAACTTCCATAAAATTTGTGTTTCTACAAGGTAAACACAAGGAAGAAGTAAACAACACCCTGTATTTAAGTAGTCCTTTCCGGCTCAAGCCTATAATCCCAGTACTTTGGGTGGCTGAAGTGAGAGGATTGCCTGAGCTGGCGGGTTCGAGACCAGCCTGGGCAACATGGTGAGACCTCATCTCTACAATAAATAAAAAAATTAGCTGGGCATGGTAGTGCGCGCCTGTAGTTCCAGCTACCTGGAAGGCTGAGGTGGAAGGATCACCTGAGCCCAGCAGGCTGACGCTGTGGTGGCAGGGAGTGTGCCACTGCACTCCAGCCTGGGCGACAGGGTGAGACTCAATAAATAAATAAATAAATAAATAAATAAATAAATAGTCCTTTCAAAGCACTTTTCCATAAATTGCCGAAAAAACTGAGTGATATTAGTAAGGGCATATATAACCAGTTAGTGGTAGAATCATTGTAGGTGAGAAAACTGGCATTCATTGAACACCTGGTGATACCCCACAGGTACTTTATTACTCACACCTTGCCATTATTACCACAATACATAATATTTATGAGCTAATGACATAAGTGTTGGACATTTATCATTGATGCATTCACCTCATTTGGCATTCACAATAAGTCCATAAGATAAGCATCAATATGTTCCCCACTTTACAGATGGAGAAGAAAACTTTAGAGATGTTAAGCATCTATCTGCTCTAGTAAGAAGTGGAGAGCCGGGCTCGGTGGCTCAGCCTGTAATCCCACGCCTTTGGGAAGCTGAGGTGAGTAGATTGCCTGAGCCCGTGGGTTCGAGACCCACCTGGGCAACTTGGTGAGACCTCATCTCTACAATAAATCAAAAATTAGCCGGGCGTGGTAGCGCATGCCTGTAGTTCTAGCTACTTGGAAGGCTGAGGGGGAAGGATCGCCAGAGCCCAGCAGGTCAAGGCTGCGGTGGCCGGGAGTGCACTCCATTCTGGGCGACAGAGTGAGACTCCAACTCAAAAAAAAAAAAAAAAAAAAGAAGTGGAGGCAGGATCTGACTCCAGGTCTGAATGGCTCCAAAGTCTGAGCTCCCAACCACTGTGCACAAGTGCCTTTTGCAGCACTGTTTCCACTTACACCATCATGCCATTTAAACTCTCTTACAACCTGTGAGAAAGATATTGCACCCATTATGAACTTCTTTTTCTAACTGATGACAAAACCAGTGCTTAGGAAGATCAAGAAACTTGGCCAAAGTGTTTCACTCAGATGATGGCAGAGAGGCAGAGACAGGATTTAGTCCTCAATGTGCTGATCCTTTCTCCATCACCATCTCCATGCTCTCGCCATACCTACCCTAGATGACTCTATTAAGTCCTGTCCCAATTTAGACCAGTATTTCCTGCAGTATTCCAAACTCAATGCACTTCAACACACTCTCGTATATCTTTTAAAACTTACTCATCTTCCTCATGTTCCTGATCTCTATTTCTGGGAAAGTAACCACTATGCTGTCATAACCTGGGCTCAAAACCTCCAATTCCATCAGCCAGGGCAACATGGCAAGACTACTCTACAAAAAATAAAAAAAAACTATTTGGGCATGGAGGCACGCACCTGTAGTCTCAGCTACTTGAGAGGCTGAGGCAAAAGAATCTCCAGAGCCCAGAAGGTCGAGGCTGCAGTGAGCCATAGTTATGCCACTGTACTCCAGCCTGGGTGATAGAGTGAGACTCCAACTCAACACAACACAAAACAAAAACAACTCCCCAGTTCCTCCTTCTTCCTCTCCCCCACACAACCAGCTCCTGTGGAGTTTCCCTCTGTACACCTCTACCCTGGTCTCCCATAGCTGTCCAAAAGGCCTGTGGGCTTCCTTGGGATATACTGTGCTTGACATAATCATGTCTAATCTGTTCACTACAGTCACCTAAATGGCCACATTCAATGACTCCAGTTTGTTTTTATTTTTGATTTTCTTTGTTGGAATTTACCTCTCCTAACATATATTTTCAGATTAACTGTTCTCCAGCATTCCCCTGACTGTCATGTCCCTGCATCCTCACTTCCGCAAACACTTCATAGCTTCTAACTGAAGGTCCTGGACTCAAATGCTAAAAGATGCCAGGCAGAAAACATAAATGAGTGAAACAAACTGCTTTGAATTATTTAGACAGAAACACACTTTGCACATTAAATATGGAAGAATATTCTTCACTCTGCAAAGACATTTTTCACTAATTTTTCTTGAAATACATGTCCTTCTCAGGAAATTTCACCTTTCCTACTTTTGATAGAAACCCTGGGGAAAAAAATTTATTTTCTTCACTGTAAGAAAGCAATGGTACCATCAAGTTGCTAGAAAGCTTTAGCATGGGGGAGACCACGTGGAATAGTGAGGGGTCACCTCTTTTTTTTTTTTTTTGAGTTGGAGTCTCACTCTGTTGCTCAGGCTGGAGTGCAGTGGCACGCTCCCGGCCACCGCAGCCTTGGCCTGCTGGGTTCCGGCGACCCTTCCGCCTCAGCCTTCCAAGTAGCTGGAACTACAGGCACGCGCTAACACACCCGGCTAATTTTTTGGTTTATTGTAGAGATGAGGTCTCGCCAAGTTGCCCAGGCAGGTCTCGAACCCACGGGCTCAGGCAATCCACTCACCTCAGCCTCCCAAAGCACGGGATTATAGGCTGAGCCACCGAGCCTGGCTGCTTTTTTTTTTAAAGCAAGATTTATTGAGAGAACAGAAAAGCTCCAACAGTGGGAGGGGCATGAAGGGGTTGTCCAAGGGGCTACTTCTACCTAGGGTCAGTTGATTATTGGCACACAGGAAGCTGTCAGAATTGACAAATTTTATGATCTTCTAAGGGAATTTGGAAATGTGAATTGTTATGTGAGATCAGAAATTTTATGTTGACACTAGTTCTTTTTAATTTTTATTCTTCAAAACACAGTGTAAGCCAGTAAAGCCTGGCCAGCAAAAAGCATCTGCAGACCACTTGTTGTGACATTAGGTTTGCATACTTAAACCCAAATTTACCAAATATGTCTCAGTTGATCCCCAGATAATCTTTCTGGGTTGTTCTCTTATGTCTCCCTAAAACATGCTAACTCTGATTATTCTTTGTTCTGTACTGTTCCCATCCTTTTCAATCTCCATGCCTTTATGGTAGCTCTGTTGAGACATCCTGCTTAGGGAGCTGCTCTGTTGAATTCCCATTTACCCCTCAGGACTCACTTCAAACATCAACTATTTCCAAAGCCTTTCTTAGCCATCCAGAAATGACCACTCCCAAACTTACCTACTGCCTGATACTGCTTAGGTTACTTTGTCTGGCTTTAATTGATTAATTATGCAACCTGTCTCATTATATACTATAGAACTGAGAGTTCTTTGAGGACAGGGCCTGTCTTCTTTATCTTTGCAAGCCATTTTTTGGCATAGCATCCAGCTTATTGAAGGTTTTCAATAGGAGTCTCAGGCTTCATTCCATAGACATGGGGAGTCATTGACAGATTTTTGAAAGCAGCATAATTAAAGCAATATTTAAGAAGATCCTTTGGGGTACACTTAGGGGGTAGATGGAGAGAGACTGATATCTGGTAGATATTTAGGAGACTATTGCAATTGACTAGGTAATAGAAACTAAGAAGCTAACAGCGGAAAGAACGGAAGAAATGTTGAATACATAGGATATGGGTTAAGAGGACAACAGTGGCATTATATTATATAAACGTCTAACAGACGCCAATTGAACTACTGCACACAGTGAGAGAAAGAGAAAAAAAGCCAAATGCAAGTGATTCTTGCCTCCTTTTCCAGTGAACAGATGCCACTAAATGAACTTGAAAATGGAATGTATGAATTGGCTGTTCTCAGTGGTTCTGTTTTCTGAGTAATTATACCTCTTTCCATAACTATAGCTCCATGGTTTAAAAGTACAAGTTGACCACTTTATCTGTGCTTAATCAAGGGAACTGTAACTTGTTGCATTTCTGGGGGAAAAAAGGTCTCTTCTGGACATCAAAAACATAGTACTCCATAATATTTAAAAGATTTTTAAAAGAAAGTTTGACTACAGTTAATAATTCTTATATTACAACTTATAAACCTAAGCATTCAGAAGGCGAGATTTCACAGTAGTGTAATTGATTTAAAAGAAAAGGCCAGGCTCTGTGGTTCACACCTGTAATCCAAGCACTTACAGAGAGACCAAGGCGAGAGGATTGCTTGAGTCCAGGAATTTGAGACCAGCCTAGATAACATAGCAAGACCTTGTCTCTACAAAATATCAAAAATTGGACTGAGTGTGATGGCATGTGCCTATAGCCCCAGCTACTCAGGAGGTTGAGGCAGAAGGATCGCCTGAGTCTGGGAGGCTGAGGCTGCTATGAGCTGTGATAGTGTTACTGTACTCCAGCCTGAGTGACAGAGTGAAACTCTGACTCGAAAACAAAACAAAACAATAGACTGAGAGACTTGAGGTATAACTTCTGGTCCAAGTTGGCCCAGAATGATTACCCTTCCCTGGGCTCTGGATGTGATATCATGGAGGTGGACCATGATTTCTGAGATGTTAGATGCACAGAATATCAGAGCTACATGAACTAGACACCATCTGGTTCAACTCTGTGTTTGATCAAGAGGGAAAGTCTTCTCTAAGTGTAGTCACTTGCCCAAGGTTAGTTAGTATGGAATGACAACCAGAACCCAGGCTTTCCAAATCCCTGATCAGCATTTGTGTTTTGCTTCTTGTCTGCAGCATTAAACAGCTATGATTCGTATGCCCCATCCGTGCACTGCAGGAATCCACACATTGCAGCCACATTCCAAGAAAGCAGATGCTGTTGTGCAGATGTACACGCGCCTGGAAAACCAAGAACTGCGGGAAATCAGACTGGAGAGGAATTTTCATAAATATGAGTATCCGAACCACAGCCTCAGGGTCCTGCTCTTCTTCAGGATACTAATGTGCAGTGTCGGCAGTTCCATCATCACTCTGATGGATCTGGGTGGGAAGTACAGTTTGTGTGGGCTTGGCTAGGCAGAAAAGGGTTCCTATGAGCTGGAAGTTTCTTTAAATTCACTCTTACCTAGGCCTGACAGAGGTATTTGGTCATAGAGCAAAAATGCCTCAAAACAGGGAATGCTATCCTGTCAAAAGGCAATCAGTGATATTTTAAGTTGCTTGGTAAAGGACAGTGTTAGTATGATACGTTTACAAGTTTTGTTCAAATGACATGCCTTCAAGGCATTCCCTACAGACTAAAGGCTCTTACTAAAGTGTTTATAGCTATGGAACTTAGTGAGAAGTGGCTGTTATAAACATACTATTTCTGTTTTCTGGTATTATTCTGACTAGAATAACGAAGGTTTAATTGGGATCATCTGGAAAGTCCTAGCAAGGAAGATCGGGATTAGAATTCTGGAATTTAAGAACATTTAGGGATCATCTCATTCCAATCTCCCATTGAACAATTAAAAAACAATTTTTTTTTTGAGTTGGAGTCTCACTCTGTTGCCCAGGCTGGAGTGCAGTGGCATGATCATGGCTCGCTGCACCTCTACCTCCTGGGCTCAGTGATCTTTCCACCTCAGCCTCCTGAGTAGCAGGGACTACAGGCGCATGCCACCACACTTGGCTAATTTTTAATTTTTTTGTAGAGACAAGATATCACTGTGTTGCCCTGGCTGGTCTTGAACTCCTATGCTCAAGCAATCCTCTCACCACGGCCTCACAAAGTGCTGGGATTACAGATGTGAGCCACCACACCTGTTGCACAAAATTTTGGAGAGGGTTGTGATTTTACCTGGGGATCTTATAATTCATTCATGCTTTTATTCAGATAGAAAGGAAAGAACTTCTCTTCCATTCATAGCCAGGAAAAAAAAAACAACAACAACAACATACTCTAGGGGCTAGGATTGGAGAGGTAATTAGAAAGAGTAAATAGGCTTCAAGTAAGTATGGAAGGCTTCTGGGTTTTGGATTTCAGAGACAGAGTGCTTGTCTTGTCTCTGAACTCTGAACTTCAGTCTCTTCTGTCCAATGGGAACTTGACCAGAGTGGCAAAATTTAAGCCATATTTCCCCAAGGTGCTTCAGGGTAACCAAGAAAGATGAGCACAGAGTCACCTTCAACCAGAGCAACTCAGCTCCACTTCTGTTTTCTATATGGGCCTAATTGAAGATTTGTTAGAAGAAAACATTCACTGGGGAGAAAATATTTGAAAAATGACTTGAAACTAGATGAGGTTTCAGAGGGTTCCTGCAGCCTGACATTCTGTGAGTTCTCTACAGTTGTCAGGAAACAAGGGTGTGGAGTCCTGCAAAGGGAAGCCTGCTCACGCCCCAGGCTGTTGGAACCTGATCGATGTTAGGATGCCATTCTAGAAGAGTTGACTGTGCAAGCACACATGGAGAAATATATCTCTGCACCCATCATGTTAATCTCTTTTTCCAAAGGAATTGGAAAAATATGTCTGACTCACAGATGTAAGGACTATAGGGCACTTCAGGTAGATAGCTCAAGATCTCAATTGCCTCAAATAGACTGCTTCTTTGTTTTGCCCAGAGGTTACCTATCTACTTTTGAAGCAGAGAGGGTAGTATAGGATTTTCTTGTCCACTTTCTTTGACACTTGGAAAGTTAGTGACAAATCTGGGACTAGAAAAGGCATTTCCTGAATCCCAGGCAAGAACCCAGGTCCACACTGCTTTTTCTAGAGGGTTCAAGTCATCTACTTGGGGTTTCAGGAAGGAGTCTTACCACACTGGGTAGAAACCATCAATCAATTTCCAAAATATTCTCTAGACAGGAAGGCCAATATTCAGAGAGAAATATATTCCATTGTCTTTAATTCAGTATGAGAAGAGGTCTTTAGATTTTTTTTTAGATTAGAAAATATAGTTTATTTAGAAAGCAAATGAGAGAGAGAGAGAGAGAGAGAGAGAGATAGAGAGAGAGAGAGAGAGAGAGAGGGTTCACCTTCTCAGGGTAGGGAGGGGGGCCAAAGCCAGGAAACATGGCCTGGCCATAGCTCAAAGAGCACATGGCCACATGATAGCTTAGCAAGGCAATGGCGACGATGGTCTGGCAATAGCTGCAATATCCTGGCAATGGCTGGTCTTCAGATTTTACTGTTGCCCTTGAAAAGTACCTTTCCACTGTTTTCCACTGACAAAATGCTGCTTATGTCAGCTATTTCATCTGCCTTGCCAGGAAATGCAACTTATTTAGGGCACACACACAAAAAAACAGTGTGTTTGTCTCTTGTGTGTTTGCCATCTTGATAAAGATGTCCTAACAAGGTTAAATTTATCTTCTGTCTGAACAAGAGTTGAGCTTATGAGAAAGAATGATTCAATGAGTATGAAGTTGAGAGTCGATTCTTGGGGGTGGAGAAAGAGTAGAATTATGAGAAGTCGTTGCTATAACTAAGAAAAAAAGTCTGTAATTTTGGTGATCTTGAGCCTTAGCTATCAATAAAAGCAAGTGTTTGCACTGGCAAAATTTCCTGAACTGGGCGCAGTGGCTCAAGTCTATAATTTCAGCACTTTTGGAGGCTGAGGCGAGAGGACTGCCTGAGCCCAGGGGTTCAAAACCAGCCTGGGCAACTTGGTGAGACCTCGTCTCTACAATATATCAAAAAATTAGCGGGGAGTGTAGCTCATGACTGCAGTTCCGGCTACTTGGAAGGCTGAGGTGGGAGGATTGCCTAAGTCGAGGCTGCGGTGGCTGGGAGCATGCCACTGCACTACAGCCTGGGTGACAGAGTGAGATTCCGACTCAAAAAGAAAACAATTTCTTTATGATTGACATGTTGGAAAGGAGAGAGAAAAAATGGTTAGGAAGTTTTTATCTAGCCTTGTCTAAATTTATGGAACTCACTGTCATATTAAGCCAATCTTAGATCATTTTTCTTCTGGTTAAAACCACACTCCAACCCAAATATCAGAGAATGCCATGGTTTTCTGACCACCATAAGTTGGGGAATGGGCTGGCAGATTCTTCTTAACCTAATAACCCATACATATAAGTACATTTTATCCTGGAGTTTGGCTCTTACAGAGGCTAGATTATATCCTGGAAGGCATAACTAAACTTTTTTTCAGAAAGTTCAGTTTAGGATAATACCTACTTACGGTCTCAGTGAATACCCCTTGGCTGATCCTTGTGATCTGGAGACATTGACTCCATTTTTAACAAATTTATAGAAATTGTATCTTGATTACCAACCCAAATCATCTCTTAGAGCAACCGGTTCTACCTCTCTTCATTCTTTATCTGTCAGTCCTTTATTGTCATTATTCTTTTCTATCTTGTACAATGGATATTTTTCTAGGCCCATCTCTCTTTGCAAGGGACCAGATCTTTTGTATCTTAGCAGTCCCATCATCTCTAGCACAGGACATTCTACGAGGGGCATCACCCCATACAACAATGGTTCTGGGATATAGACAGTGTCTGGAGACAATTTTGGTTGTCACAACCGGAAGGGAAGCAGCTACTGGCATCTAGTAGGTAGAAGTTAGGGACACTGCTAAAATCCTACAATGTTCAAGACAGCTTTTCTCAGCAAAGAATTATCCAGCACAGAATGTCAGTAGTATTAAGATTAAAAACTCTACCATGGAACACCAATTTTGTAAAAGTTTTAAATGCAGAGACCTGTTGTAAATGGAATATTGCCTGTGGACCTAACATATACAATGGCAACATCCTACATTTAAAATGAGTTGAATCACAGTAGAGGGCTACAGACTCTCTTACCAGGCCTCTTTCCCCTCTCTCCTCTTCAGGGGTACTTGCAAGCTTCTGCGATATCCTAAGGCTTATGAGCACAGCTTGTGAAGTGTTGGGTGCAGCCAAAAGGGCATGGGATTCAAAGTACAAGACATGACTTTGAGACCTTGATCTATCACTTACCAAATGTACAACCATGGGTGAGTTACTTAAACTTCCTGGGTTTGTTTCTTTGCCTGTGAAAAGCGTAGTAGTTCTTCTCCCAGAATTGTTTTAAAGCATGGCTGAGATTATAATGGGTATAAAAGCACCTTGCAGACTTCTTTGCTATGGATCAAATATTCTGCTTAATACAAGGTTAACTCTTATTGAATTACTGGCTGTGGACAAATGAGATTACCGTAATATTAAAAATGTATAAAACCTACTTAGAGTTGCTTGATGAGGACTGCTTCCAGGAAGCCAGAGAAAGAGCTGGCAAAGGAGGTTCTTAGGTCTCTACATCTTTTTGAATTACATACAACTTTAATAAACTTGATCTTGCAAAAATATTCTGACCTTTCTCAATTCTACTTTAAAAGAAGAACAGGCCAGGTACAGTGGCTCTTGTCCATAATTCCAGCACTTTGGGAGGCTGAGGCAGAAGGATTGCTTGAGCCCATGGGTTCAAGACTAACCTGGGCAAAATAGGGAGACCCTGTCTCTACAAAAAATAAAAAAAGATTAGCTGGATGTGGTGGCGTGCACCTGTAGTTCCAGCCACTTGGGATGCTGAGGCAGAGGGATCGCCTGAGCTCAGGAGGAGGAGTCTGCAGTGAGCTGTGATCATGCCATTGCACTCCAGTCTCGGTGACAGTTAGACCCCAACACACACACACACAAAAAAAAAAAAAAAAAAGAAAAGAAAAGAAAAGAAAAGGAGCAGCTTCCCACCTGGAATTTTGGGAGGTTCTTTTTAAATTTCAGGGTATGTTTGTTGTTATTCTCTCCTGCTCTCCCCCCATGTATTTTTTGCATCTACTTCTGCTAGTGACTTTCCTCTTTCAACCCACTTCCTTTGCTTTCTAGTGCCTCAACTTAGGATATAGTAATGGCTCGATCTCTATCTGGTTATTGCTTACTCTGAAGGTTCTGCCCTTTTCTGCCTTTTGAATTAAAGATGACCTTGGAACAGAGGTTAGTAGAAAAAATAAAGGCTGATTAAGAACACAAAGAAAGGATGTTGAGTTTGGTTGAGTCACATTTCACCAGCCTCAGTTTCCCTCTTGGACTTTTCAAGTTCTATCCACTCAGCTGGCACTTAGCATACCGCCCTTGACCTTCATTCATCACATTTGCAATATGTGTCTCCCCCATTCCACACCACCCGGGGAGGGTAAGGATGGCATCTAATTCGTATAGCCTTCTCTAACACCAGCAAGGAGCTGGCCAGTTAGGGAATCTCACCTTCACATAGTCATATTCACAAAGGTAGGAGGATTCCAAGTTGAAGTGCATGAAGTAAAGCTTGATCCGAAACCCGTCTGGGACAGTGATATTCCAAGTCACCTCTGAATCACTCGGATAGGAGTCTGGATAACCAGGCGACTGGATCTGGCCAAACATATCGTTGAGCTCCACAGTGTGGGCTGAAGCCTTTGACAGGGAGAAGCACAGAGCATGATAGAGAAGCAGCCACCTGAAAGACACGAATGTGAATCTACTTACATTCATAACCACAGGCCCCAACATTAATTTAAATCAGCCGTCAGTAGAACAAGTTCTCAACCTGTCTCTGCCCCTGGCCTGTTGCATTTACTTTTCCCCTCCAGACCTTGCTTACTCAGTCTGGAATATGGGAAGATGGTAAATAGATGACTTCTAAGGTTTCTATCAGTGTTTCTAATTTCAAAATTGGATAATAGTATTCAACTTTTCCAGAAAATACCACATTTGGGATTCTGATGCTTATCATGTTACTGTTGAGAATGTAATTTTCATAATTAGGTAAAAGCTGATGTTTCTTCAGCTCAACTTCATTTAACTATCATAAATTCCTGATTCCCTTTCCTAAAAAGTAAATAATAATAATAAGATAGTAATACTGGTATGAGACTTAAACTCACTAATGGAATCTGAGGTGCTTTAAATAGATTTAACTTGTTGAAAGAGGTATTTCACTGTAGAAGCAAAGTATACAAAATTTTGAAGAAAGAAAGAAAGAGCAAAACAAATTTTCTTTCTCTTGGAAGGTGTTCTAATAAAAGGGTTGGAAACCTGTAACTTATTCTGTATGAATCAGAGATAATGCACCCTTAAAGAATTGCAAAAGGAACAAGGAAAACTCAACAAAACTTACAGAACACACAAGTTTAGCTGTTACAATAGTGAGGCAGAATGACCAAGGCTGGTCAAAGACCTGCTGTTCAGTATACACCACACCAGGCATCTGTCTAATAGATCGCTTTGCCTGTAAGATCCAGGGACCTTGAAATTAAACGTCCCAAGTTTGGCTTTTACTTCTCTCTTGATTGTTTCCTGCTCTCATTTATGGTTTCTGTTAGTAGTATTACCACCGATCAGTTCCCTAACCTGAACTTAAACCATTCAGCTTTTCTTTCATACTGGACTCAATAGTCACCAAGTCCTACTTATTCTGAGTCCTATATTTTGGAAATCCGTTTCTCCTCTTCTCCAGCCAATTACTTAAACTTTCTCATCTGGCCTATTGCTGTCACAGTCTAACTGATCTCCCCACCCCTGAACCCCCAGCAAACTACCAAAGTTGATTTTCTAAAACACAGATGTGACTGGGCATGGTAGCTCATGCCTATAATCCCAGCACTTTGGGAGGCCGAGAGGGAGGATCACTTGATCCCCTGAGCCCACGAATTCGAGACCAGACTGGGCAACATAGCAAGACCTTGTCTCTACAAAAATAAATAAGTAAGTAAGTAAACAAATAAAATTAGCTGGATGTGGTGGCGTATGTCTGAATATCTAGCTACTCAGGAGGTTGAGGTGGAAGGATTGCCTGAGTCTAGGAAGTTGAGGCTACAGTGAACTTTGTTTTTTTTTTTTTTTTTGAGTTGGAGTCTCACTCTGTCGCCCAGACTGGAGTGCAGTGGCCGCTCCCGGTCACCGCAGCCTCGACCTGCTGGGTTCTGGTGATCCTTCCGCCTCAGCCTTCCAAGTAGCTGGAACTACAGGCGCGTGCTACCATGCCCGGCTGATTTTTTGATTTATTGTAGAGATGAGGTCTCGCCAAGTTGCCCAGGCGGAT
The DNA here is from genome assembly GCA_963574415.1 of Tarsius wallacei. Taxonomy (NCBI): domain Eukaryota; kingdom Metazoa; phylum Chordata; class Mammalia; order Primates; family Tarsiidae; genus Tarsius; species Tarsius wallacei. The sequence continues at coordinate 17,533 of CAUYQG010058897.1, read as the reverse complement.
CTCGAACCCGCGGGCTCAGGCAATCCACTCACCTCAGCCTCCCAAGGCGCGGGATTACAGGCTGAGCCACCGAGCCCGGCTGCAGTGAACTTTGATTGTGCCACCGCATGACAGAGTGATGCCCTGATTAAAGCAAAACAAAACAAAACAAACAAACAAAACACAGAGGTGACCACACTGTTCCACTGTGCCTACAGGGTAAAGTTTCTGCTCGCGGGGTGGCTGGTGAGGCCCTTTTTGATCTGGTATTGATCTGCTTGTCTAGTCTCATCTCAGTGCCAGCCTTGTGGACCTCCTGTCATTCCTGGAAACATGCCTCAACCCTGTTGCACATGCCCTGCTCATTCCTCACCTGCTGATGGCTCACTTGACATCCTCTACCCAACTCAGAGCCACACAGGCCATGGAGTATCCCTTCACTCTTCCAGATGACACAGCTTCCTGTACATGTCTCTGTGACAGCAACTATTACAGTGCACTGCTTGGGGCCCAGCCCTTATTATTTTTGATTGATTATTTTTATTTGTAAATATTTATTTATTTATTTATTTATTTTAGAGTTGTGGGGTACAAGTGGGGATTTACTACATAAGTAGTTTGCATGCTGGTGGAGTTTGAGCTTCTAGTTAGCTCTCTCTCCCACAAAAGTGGACTGGATACCGTGGGGTCCAGCCTTTGAAGTTAAGTGTACTTGGGTTTAAATTCTAATCTTTGGGTTATTGGCTGTGAAAATTTGGGCAACTAACCTCTTTGAGCCCTAGTTTTCTTTTCTTTTCTTTTTTTGAGTTGGCGTCTCACTCTGTCACCCAGTCTGGAGTGCAGTGGCCCACCCATGGCCACCACAGCCTCGATCTACTGGGCTCAGGTGATCCTTCTGCCTCAGCCTTCCAAGTAGCTGGAACTACAGGCATACATCACCATGCTGGCTAACTTTTTGATTTATTGTAGAGATGAGGTCTCACCAAGTTGTCCAATTGGTCTTAAACCCATGAGCTCAGGCAATTCTTTCATCTTGGCCTCCCAAAGTGCTGAGAGTATAGGCATGAGCCACCGTGCCTGGCCTCAGTTTTCTTAAATGTAAAATATAACACCCAATTTACAGGGCTACATGAGCATTAAAGATAACCTATGTAAGAGTCCTAGGACAGAGTCTGAGATGTAATAGATTATGAATAAACATATGAGGAAATGAATGAATGAAAGTGGGGTCAAAGTCTTAACCTAAAATGTCAATGCTGGAAAGCCATACCAGTATCTTCAGATTAACAGTTATATTATTGCTAATCAAGAAGTTGTTTCCCCCCAACACCTTCCCCCTCATGTATTCAAATACATATATGTATATAATATATACGTATGAATTTTTGATAGCTATATATACATAGATTATCTTGCTATCTCACATAATATTTACATAAAAGACAAATAGTAAGTACAAAAAGATCTAGAAGGCTATACACTAAAGTATTAAAAGTGATTTTTTCCTGAAATAGAAATATGGATGTTTTGTGTATATAAAATGGTTACATTTGTCTAGATGGAGCATATGCTATTTTTTCAATAAAGAGTTGCTTAATTTTTTTTCCACAGGCCCTCCAATAGTAACATGTGATATGCTATTAAGAAAATAAAATGTTTTAATCCAAAAACCAATGCCAATATATTTTTAAAACTATCTGTGGAAGAAGGGCCTCAGAGGCAGAGAGGAGGGAAGGTGTAGGTACAAGTTTTCCGTTGAATTAGTAGAAAAAATGAGTCCAGAAACTCTAACAGGGCCCAGGCACCCCTGTTTTCTTTTTTTTTTTCTTTTTTTGAGTTGGAGTCTCACTCTGTCGTCCAGACTGGAGTGCAGTGGCTGCTCCCGGCCACCGCAGCCTCGACCTGCTGGACTTCGGCGATCCTTCCACCTCAGCCTTCCAGTAGCTGGAACTACAGGCGCGCGCTACCACACCCAGCTAATTTTTTGATTTATTGTAGAGATGAGGTCTCGCCAAGTTGCCCAGGCGGGTCTCGAACCCGCAGACTCAGGCAATCCACTCACCTCAGCCTCCCAAAGCATGGGATTACAGGCTGAGCCACCGAGCCTGGCTACCTCCATTTTCAAGTAAGGAAATGTACCAATGTTAACAGGGCTGGAGTTCAGGTTCATTTCTGCCAAAGAGAGGAGGTGAATGGTCCTGGGTTAGAAGTGCTAGATTCAACTCTAGGCTTTGACTTTATTTATCCTACCCATTTCAGGAAAGTCATGAGAGGTCTTTTGTTCTTCATCCATTAAGTGGTAATAATAATGACTTACCCTAGGGCTGCTATCATAGTAAAGGAAGATTGGAAAATATTTTGTTAACTGTATAGTCCTAGGCAAACATTAGTTATGATTTCCCCATCATGCTGCTTCCCAAAAAGCAAGAGTTAGGAATGAGCCCTGGCTCTCAAGTTGGACTTCCCTGTAATAGCAGCACCCAGATTATGCAAGGCTGAAAGGTCAGCTTTCTCCATGTCTGCTTTTTCCAGACCACATGGAAGAGACTCTGAGGCTCCTAAGACTGGTCCTGTCAAAGACTGGCAAGCAGCTCACTGCCCCAGCTAGCCCAGAGGTCCAGTGCCATATGCCGTAGGCAACTGGTCAGCGTGGGAGGAAGGCCTGGACAGCTTTCTGTTCTTTGTGTGCATCTCAAAATGGTTTCAAACATATGAAACAAATAGCTCCTTTCATGTAATGGGCTTGAGCATATGCTTGCCTGCTTGCTTTAGGGCTGTAAATTGAAGAATATAAGTGGCAGCTTTCATTCCTCATCACAGTCTCTGAATGTTTTTGGCTTCTTATATACTAGACACCGGCTGTATAGTTCCCGACACCTGCTATCTATTCTCCAGTTAATCAAAAAGTTTAGCTACATTGCTTGAAATGTCAAAAGTAATATATAGAGCTGGGATTTCATAGGCTCTGTGGTAGAAACAGGCTATCAGGAATGCATAAAAATGCCTGCATATATCTGTGATTATGGAATGAATAGCACTTTCTATCTTCTTCATACACTCCTCTCGTTTCAACCCACACAGCACACAACACCAAGACTCCGTTTTTAAATTTAAGAGTTAGAAAGGACTGTATAGATCTCTTCCTTGCACAGCACCCTAATTTGACAGATGATGAAAAGGATACCCCCCAAGAGATGTCACATCATGCGCAATACCATATGGTGAATCAACGTCAACAGAAGAAGGGGATAACAAGAGCTCACAGAAGAAGCTGGGTCCATGCCCATATCATGCCCAGGCATCTGGCCAAAGCAATTAATCCTGTGAAAAATAATTTAAAAATCCATGGCTTTATGTGGAAACTTAAAAAGTACTAATGCCAGAGCCCCTCCCCAAGAGATTCTGGTTTTATTGGCCTGGGGGTAAACCGGGGCACTGGCATTTTAAAAAAGCACCACAAGTCATTCTAATATGCAACCAGAATTGAGAGTCATCAGTGGTTGAGAGTCTAGTGGAATATAGTAGAAAAATCCTAAGTTTGAGTCTGGAATTTTTCAAGATCACCAGTGTGGTTTTGGGCAAGTTGCTTAACTGTGTTTATCCTTGCTTATCCATAAATTCTTACCTCATCTAAAATCTGAAAACCAGATGAGACAGTGCCTACAGTGCTTTAAAACTCTGAAATACCGTATCCCTGTGAGGCAAGACCCATTGGAAATGTTTCTAGTGAGGTACTTTTCTAGTCATTTCTTGGGGTATTCAACAATTGAATTCAGTTCAATCAATATTTATTGAAAGTCTGGTAGGAAATAGACATTATGCTAGATGCTAGAAATGCAAAGACGAAGACATAGATTATGTGTCTTAACCAGCACTCAGACATGTAAAGGTAGGGGAAATTTAAACACAGAGCTATTACTGAGACAATAAGAGATGCAGCTCCGAGGGATAGAGAACAAAGGCGGGGATGCTCAGTTTGGAAGATGGTGGTCAGGGAAGAGAAGGCCATATTTGAACCAGTTTGAACAATCGAGTTTTCCAGGTAGAAGATAAAGGGGAAGGGTGTTCCAGGTTGAGGGATGAGCACGTGAAAAGATGCAGACCTGTTATTCAGTCCTGTGTTTTGGCATGGCTAGAGCTTTGAGAGGTAAGATGGGATTCAGATTGCTGACAGGTAAATCAGATTATTATTCCATATAGATGAGCTAAGTATAAATTCTTTTTTTTTTTTTTTGAGTCGGAGTCTCACTCTGTGTCGAGGCTGGAGTGCGGTGGTATGCTCACGGCCACCACAGCCTCAACTTGCTGGGCTCAAGTGATCCTTCCACCTCAGCTTTCCAAGTAGCTGGGACCACAGGTACGTGCTACTATGCTAATTTTGGTACTCAGCTAATTTTTTGATTTATTGTGGAAATGAGATCTCGCCAAGTGCCCAGACTGGTCTCAAACCCATGGGCTCAGGCAATCTTCTTACCTCGGTCTCCCAAAGTGCTGAGATTATGGACATGACCACTGCTCCTGGCCTAAATTCCATTTTTTTTTAAGATAAAAAAATTAAGTGTGATGGCAAGTTTAAAATTACAGTGGATTTAAAAGAAATGGAATGACTGAATTAACTTTAAGGACCGGATTATTTTTCTGAACCACAGGTAACCAGAGGTCAGAGAGGTAACACTGCCTGAAGCCCCTCATTGGCCGCAGACCCAGCAAAGTTGCTAGGTAACTTTGTAAAAGTAAAACAAATAAAAACATGTTCCCAATTAAAAAGAAAAGTAATGGGGAAAAGAGGTGTTTAGGGACTTGACACAACTGCAGAGTGTTTTTTGTCTTTTTGTATGTGTTTTTGATGGCATTAACACTTACAAGTAATAAAAAATAACTAGGGTGTTTGGATTTTCAGATTTGCAGAAAAAATTTGTAAGAAATATCTGGTAAGGAACATCAAGCAAGTTGAGGAATAAAAAAAGTTGAGCACTTAAAGCCAATTAGAATTTAAAGTCTTAGGTTTCAGAACTCCAAAAGATCCTTAAAAAAAAAATTGTGGTGTCCCTTTAAAAGCCATTTGGTGCAATTCATAGCCTGATTCATGCCACCAGCTGCCTCTGATTTCAGTGAGAAATGCAGAAATTTATAGGGAACTATAAAATGGGGACAGGTTTTTAGTTTTCTAAATTGAGGTTTAACTGGCAAAGTTGTGAAGGTTTAAGAAACCACAGAGCCGGGCTGTGGGAAGCTGGTTTTTCTTCTGGTCAGAACAAATAAACACACAAACACATATCTAACTCACAAAGTGTTAGAAGAGAGAAATTAATGCTTTTTTGCAGAGAAGGAAAATGAAAACTCAGCCTTGTGGGCGACAGGAGGGGAGTCACACTCGCCAGCAGGCAGCACCCTGCGCTGGCTGAGGGAAAAATCTGAGCTTCAGTTGCGTCTGGAGCAGGATTTGCACAAAGTCTCCCGTTTCAAGTTGCATGTCTCCGGAGTCCCAGGGAAGGCGCCCAGCCTGCTCATGGCTCCCTTCTCAAAGCTCCAGGAATTGATGAAAAACCCCCCACCACCACCCACAGCACATCAGGTGAGTCTTCCCAGAGACAAGGTCAACCCCTCCCTGCTACTTGACACCGTCCCCCAAAGGGCACGGTGCCTTCTCCTTCCCTGGCACTCACCTCATTTTTCTGCCTAGGGTGCTCCTGGCCGCCTGGTCTTGGTCCTCCTGGCCCGACTTGTCTGTGAGCTCGTCCCCGGTGTGGTGTCAGCGATGCCTTATCTTTGTTCTGAGGTCCCTGTGTGTCTCTGGAATTGGCTGGCATTCTCCATTCAGGTCACGCCTTCCCCTGCCTGCAACAGATCCTCTCTCCCCCTCTCTCCCTCTGGCTTTTCCTTTCTCCTCTCTCTCTGCTTTGACTTGCTCTTACACACACTCAAAGGAACCTGACAGAACAGAATAATCTGTCTTCTTCCTTAAAAGATCTGCTCCATCAGTTCTCGTCTTTATCCTGTGTGCCTGACTCCAGCCCTTGAGAGAAAATAACTAAGAGGCTCAGATAGGTATTTGCATCACTGTGTGTGTGTGTGTGTGTGTGTGTGTGTGTGTGTGTGTGTGTGTGTGTAGAGAAAGAGAGAGAGAGAGAGAGAGAAGAGGGGGACAAAGTCTAATTTCTCTTGTCTCCCTTGCCTGTTGACTATAATTTTCTGCTCTTCTTCAGGACACCAGCAAAAGAACAGCAATTAAACAGAGACAATAGAAAGGAAAAGGAATTCTAAGTCTAAATCCCAAAGCCTCTGCAGGCAACTACAGGTTTGTCTGTGAACAGAGATGATGGCCCAGAATTGGAGGGAGCACCAAGTCCTGTAGTTGGCTAGTTGTTCTTCTCCACTTAAAAGCAGTACTTGTGGCACCGTTTACCAACTCAGAGTGTGCAGGGGTCTCATCCTGCCTAGAAAGGGCCCATCACAGCAAGAAATGCCTGTACTCCAAGGGTGTAGAAAGACCTGGGCCTATATACGTGTCTATACCTATGGTTTATGAAGAACTCAACACTGGATCTAAGTTGAGCTGAAGAATAAGAAAATTACCCCCTCCACACAATAACAACCAATGCTGAATAGGGAGAGAAATGTCTAGATGTAAAATATGGGCTTGACTATGTACTTTTTCTGTGTTAGAAACAGTGCTAGGGACAAATAACATCTCAATTACTTTCACAAACTTGTGAGGGTCCTGCTATTACACTCATTTTGCAGATAAGGAAACTGAGGCTCAGAGAGATTATACCAACCTGTCAAAATTATCCAGCTATTTATCACTCCCTACTGCTGCTACCAATAGTAGCTAATAGTTATTGAGCACTATGTCAGGCACTATTCTAAGCACTTAACTTATTAATTCTCTTCAGTCATCTTTTTTTTTTTTGAGTTGGAGTCTCACTCTGTCACCTAGATTGGAGTGCAGTGGCCGCTCCCGGCCACTGCAGCCTCAACCTGCTGGGCTCCAGCGATCCTTCCACCTCAGCCTTCCAAGTAGCTGGAACTACAGGCGCGCGCTACCACACCCAGCTAATTTTTGGTTTATTGTAGAGATGAGGTCTCGCCAAGTTTCCCAAGTGGGTCTCGAACCCTCAGGCTCAGGCAATCCACTCACCGCAGCCTCCCAAAGCGTGGCATTACAGGCTGAGCCACCGAGCCCGGCTTTTTCTACAGGTGGGTAGTAATATTATCCCTATTTTCCAGATGAGGAAGCTGCTCAGAAACGTTAAGTAACTTTCCCCAATTTGCACAGCTGGAAAATAATGAAGGGAGAATTTGTGGTCTTATCCACTGTATTACACTGCTTTTCATTAATGAATTATAATGTGTATGGAATTTCCAACATGCACACACACAACGTATAGAGAAACTCAATTTGAGTCATCTCGAAAAAAGCAGTAGACTCAGAGTCAGAATTTAGCTATATTCTTTCCTTTCTACTTAAGCCAGCTGTGCATTTTGGGCATAATACGTAGCATGCCTGATCCTGTTCCCTCATTTGGCAAATGGGAGTACTGTGAGGCTTAAATGAGACTATACTTTTGGAAATACTTTTTCGACTGTCCAGTGGAGTACCAGGGAGAGGGCCAACAGAGCAACAAACTCGCATTTTCCACCTTCAGATAACCTCCTTTGGCACATTTTGGAGAGCAGTGGTTTGATTCTGCTCCATTTTCTCTTTTAACACTTTCGAAAGTCAACCTTACCAAGCTTGGTATTGTCAAGAGGCTGTGGTTGATCATGTGGGTGCAAGTATATGAAGATTAGAGGATATGTTTAAACTCAGGCACTGTTTTAGCAAAATGTTGTTTTCTGTTTCAGTCACGGCAGGGAAAAAAAAGCCTTTAAAACTCCCATTAGGAAGACTCACAGACTCCTCACACATCAAATAACTCTCACAGAACAACATTTTAATGATTTAAGTGTAAATGAATCAGAAACACATGGACCATATTTCTCTTGGAATACACAAAGGTTTTAAAACCAAAGGAGAAAGAACTTGGCAAAATGCACGGTGTGCTGGGAAGAGGGCCCTGCCCAGTAAAGGCATTCCCTCGATTCATGCTGCCACTGAGCCTGCCCTCTCCTAATTTAGGGCATATACTGGGAAATGCAGTCATTTGTTCTGGGCACAGAGGGAAGAGCTTGGGCGAGAAAGCCATCCGCTTCTCCTTGTAAGTGCCACCGAGCAATTAGGCATCCTGGAATAATTTCCTGGCCTTGTTTCTTCAAGGCTGCCAATGTTCAATGGGAGGCATTTGAGATATGTTCTAAGCCAAAGTTCTGCCAATATACAGCAGATCTGATATGTGTGCTTCCCTGGGAGTTAGCCAAGGCTCAGATAAAATCTGCATAAAAACAGGAACTGTGTGGCTCAGTGAATGATCTGGGTGCGATTCAGGGCAGTTTTCCACTGGGTGGGACATGTTGTCCTCCGTTTTTGATAAAGACTCCTCGAGGTGTCATTAACAGATTGTGGGATCATGAGGGATGAGAGGCGGAAGGGACGTTGATATGGGAATAGAAGAACAGGCTCAGCATCCATAGGCTAACTTGTATGTGACCTTGGGCAAGTCACCTGCTTTCTTGAGGGTGAGGGTGAAGGGGTAGAGCATAAGTTTATTCAGCAGAGATCAGTGGATTAGACTCAGTTGACCTCATGGAGCATATAAATGTGGATGTGAAACCTATGGAATGAGGCGGTGAAGGTGGTAGTTTGGTGGAATGCTAGACCTATAAAGAAGTCCAGAGCAGTGGCTGGGCTCGGTGGCTCAGCCTGTAATCCCAGCACTTTGGGAGGGCGAGGCAAGAGGACTCCCTGAGCCCGTGGGTTCGAGATCCACCTGGGCAACTTGGCGAGACCTCATCTGTACAATAAATCAAAAATTAGCTGGGCGTGTTAGCATCTGCCTGTAGTTCTGGCTACTTGGAAGACTGAGGTGGAAGGATTGCCGGAGCCCAGCAGGTCAGGGCTGCAGTGGCTGGGAGTGTGCCATTGCACTCCAGCCTGGGTGACAGAATGAGACTCCAACTCAAAAAAAAAAAGAAGTCCAGAGTAGCTCTCACGATCTCGACACATTGTCCTGTTGATAATGGTGTTACTATTACTCAGAATTCAATCATAGATATTCAGAAAAATAATTTTCAAAAGAATTCAACTAGATTTTGACAAAAGTTTGACAAAAATGGTTAAAAAATGCATGCAAGGAGTTGACAGTGTATTTAGAATCCCAAAAACATACATGACAGAGGTGGACTCGATATCCTGGGATGATGGTCTGGGAAAGGAATCAGAGAGCTGACTACCAAGACAGAAAATGCTACAACATTCCCACCACTAGAACAGGTTTTGACTTACATGTTCTACAAAAGTATTTATTTTATACAATGCTCAGGCTAGATTTTCTGGAATTCAATGAATGTGCTAGAAAATGTAAAGAATTTGTACAATGAGTTTTCACTGGCAAAGGCTGAAATCCAGGCTTCCAATAGAATATGTAAGAAAAGCTGGGCTCAGTGGCTCAGCCTGTAATCCCGCGCCTTGGGAGGCTGGGGTGAGTGGATTGCCTGAGTCCGCGGGTTCGTGACCCGCCTGGGCAACTTGGCGAGACCTCATCTCTACCATAAATCAAAAATTAGCTGGGCGTGGTAGCGCGCGCTTGTAGTTCCAGTTCCTTGGAAGGCTGAGGAGGAAGGATTGCCGGAGCCCAGCAGGTCGAGGCTGCGGTGGCCGGGAGCGGCCACTGCACTCCAGTCTGGGCAACAGAGTGAGACTCCAACTCAAAAAAAAAAAAAAAAGAATATGTAAGGAACTGATAAATAGCTCCAAAGATTGTAGCTTAGAATTAAAATTTGGGTTGTTCCAGCACATTGACTGACAGCATGCTGTAAGTCCTGGCTTCTGAGCCTATCACATCCTCAGAATGAAGCGGGAAATTTAAAAAGTGACAATCTTTGAGCTTCATTCCAGGAGATTAAAATTCAATGAATCTGGGGGTAGACCTCCTTAATCTGTAATTTTAAAATCTCCCCGGCATGGTTTTGCCTTTTTTGGTGCAAATAACACAGTGACTCACCTTATAATTGAGTGCATGCTTGATTTGATAAGATATACCTAGTATATGCCAGATACTGCAGTATCCATTATTGCATGTAATATTCACATCTTTTTACAAATGAGGACTCTGAGGTTCAGAGAAACTAAATGTGCCCTTAAGTGAATGACTCATGTCTGGAGCTCAGGCCATCCTAATCCCAAATCCAGGGATCGTTCCCTTCAACTGCAGATTTCTGATAATCCTTGTGTACTTTGAATATTTATGAATTGTGCCGTCATGTGATTACCAGGTATCAGAGAAGGAAAAAAAAATAGCTTCTGTTAAAACAAAACGAAACTACCAGACTCTATATGGACTAAATTGCATTCCCCCTAAATTCATATGTTAAAGTCCTAACCTCAGTTTTTGGAGAAAGGGCTTTTTTTTCTTTAAAAGATATAATGAAGTTAAAATGGGTTCCTTAGAATTGGCCCTAATCCAATATGATTTGTCTTTTTAAGAGGAGTTTAAGACACAGACACAAAAGGACAACCAAGTGAAGACACAAGGAGAAGGCAGCCATCTGCAGGCCAAGAAGAGAAACCTCAGAAGAAACCAAACTTGCCAACACCTTATCTTGGATGGGTTTAGATTATAATCCTCAAAGACACAATCCTGGACACCATAATCCCAAATGTTGAAATCCTGAAAGATCGAAATCTCCAAAGTCTAAAATCCAGAAAATCACAATCACAAGACAGTTGCATCATGTCAGGAGAGCTGTTTGCTCTTTACGTTGTTATTGTCTTTATTCAGAAGAAAGTAAATTTCAATTGAATCCCCAAATCATAATGACAGATTTGGAAATAGGTGTGATCAAGGCTTCTGAAAGTGAATTTCAAGGTGCTACCAGTAACATTTGTTTTTTCATCCAGTCCAATGCATTTGGCAGAAAATTCGGATAAGTGGATCGGTTGCACAATAATGATGGTGGCTTAGCCTGTAATCCCAGCACCTCGGGAGACCGAGGTGAGGGGATTGCCTGAGCCCAGGGGTTCGAGACCAGCCTGGGCAACCTGGTGAGACCTTGTCTGTATAATAAATCACAAAAATTAGCTGGGCGTGCATCTATAGTTCCAGCTACTTTGAAGGCTGAAAAAGAAGATTGCCTAAAACCAGCAGGTCAATGCTGGGGTGTCCGTGAGCATGTCACTGCACGCCAGCCTGAGTGACAGAGTGAGACTCCAACTTTAAAAAAAATGCATTATTTGCCTGCATTGGCATTCCTTCCAGCTGGTAACATTCTAGGAGCTTTTAATGAATGAAAGCTGCATTTGCCTGAAGAAGCCAGTGAAGTTACTGACCAGTTCAAAAATAGTTATGTGCATAGTGGAATAAGAAGACATTTATTTATCCAATAGTGTTGCTGTTTGATCATCAGTATTGTTTCCGCCACATTGTGTGGTCTGTGTATGGGTGCCTGTGGAGTGGATTTCTATGTACGCAAAACATCAGACAAACGAGGCACAGAAGATGGGAACATTGAACAGGCAATGCTCATGTTGTGTTGAAAATTTAAAAAACAGCAGTGCCATATAGAAAATGAATGTGAAAGTATTCTCCAAGGAGAGTCATGTTGATGCAAGACTTCAAAATACAGCTAATCATTGTGATAGTCGGTCATCTCTTAGGGGCTTGTAATTGCTCATAATCTATCCCTCTAATATACTTTTTTATGTGTTGCATTTTCTTTTAAACTTTTAGTTTTTTGAAGTTTTTTTCATTATTTTAAATTGTCAGCATTTTTTTTACAATTGACTATGCTGTATATTTCCTCTTCACATCATTTCCAATACTGGAGGTACAAATTGTATAAGGACTTTTAGAGAGTTCTAATTCATTTCATGCATTTTTCGCAAATGTGACTTCATGAAAGTACATTATCACAATGTTGACTTTCTGTGGAAGCATTTTGTGTGCACTTTAAAATGTTGAGGCTTAATGAAGTGATGTCCTTTTTATACATTTGTGTTTGTGAAAGATAAGATTTCTTGAGATCCTGGCTGTTTGGATGGCTTATGAAGTTGATGACGCATGGAGGTTTTTGATCAGTCACCTTAAAAAACTTAGATTGTCCATACAGAATTTCAGATGATTGAGGTTATAAAACTAGGTGCACACAATAACCAGTCATAGTGATATGCATTTACACAATTTGCCTTTTGACCTATTTATGAATACGGTTCCTCTGCTCATAACTGTTATACCCATGAGGCTGTTGTTAGTATGACTGACTGTTTATGCTTGCAAAAATATGTATGTTATTATTACCTATTTTATTGTGTAAAGTGACCAATAAAGTGTTCTATTATGTTTTTAAGTTTCTTAAATAAATCTTCTTTTAAAAATGTATATTTAGCCAGGCTCGGTGGCTCAGCCTGTAATCCCACGCTTTGGGAGGCTGAGGTGAGTGGATTGCCTGAGCCCGTGGGTTTGAGACTTGCCTGGGCCACTTGGTGAGACCGCATCTCTACGATAAATCAAAAATTGGCCGGGTGTGGTAGCGCACGCCTGTAGTTCCAGCTACTTGGAAGGCTGAGGAGGAAGGATCGCCAGAGCCCAGCAGGTCGAGGCTGCAGTGACCGGGAGCGGCCGGCCACTGCACTCCAGTCGGGGCGACAGAGTGAGACTCCAACTCAAAAAAAAAAAAAGTATATTTAAACATTAAAAAGATTCTTTTTCAGAATAATATTTTTGGGACTTGTATTTTTTGGAATTTCAACCTTTGGGGTTATGGTGTTCAGGATTATGTCTTTTGGGATTCTGATCAGTTCCCATTTTGAACTTCAAGCCTCTAGAATTGTGAGAAAATAAATATCTGCTGTTGAAGTCACTCAGTTTGTGGTATTTTGTTATTGTGGCCATAGCACATGCTAATAAAGTTTTTCCTACAGAGGGTCTCCCAAAGCATGAGACACATACCACCAGGGATGTCACACTGACTCACGTCACACACATGAAATTAACAAACGCTGGGTCAGTTGAGGTTTTGTCTGGCAGGAAATAAGATAAATCTGGATTAATGTGAAAGCAGATAGAGTTTCTTTTCCTCACATAGCAAGAAGTATGGAGGTAGGTAGGGTTGGGGCAACAGCTGAAGAATGTTTTCTTTCTGCTTTGCCAGCCTTAGGATGGGGCTTTGATTTTCATGCTTGTCACCTCATGGTCACAAAAAGGCTGCTGTAATTTTAGATGTCATGTCTACATACTAAGTAGGAAAAAAGGAGAATAAGGAAGAGGTGGCACTGGGAGATTTCTGCTTTTGTCTCAAAGGCCAGTGCTGGGTTACACAGCTACAGGCAGCAGCACGGGGTACTGCAAAGTCAAGTTTTTACTTTGGTGTGTGTGTGGGGCGGTGCACAAAACATCAATAAGGGTACCTGATCTCAAACCAGGCGAAGTGGGGACCAAAGGGTGGCCCAAATGTACTGGCACAGTGACCACTTGTGTACCGAATCCTGAATTGTACCCCACATCTGTAAAATGAAAAAAAAAATTTTTGAGTCAAAGTCTCAGCTTTCCAAGTAGTCAGAACTACGGGTGCATTCTACCACGCCTGGTTTATTTTTTGATTTATTGTAGTGACCAGTTCTCACCAAATTGTCCAGGCTGGTCTCGAACTCCTGAGCTCAGGTAATCCTCTTACCTCAGCCCCCCAAAGTGCTGGGATTACAGGCTTGAGCCACTACACCTGGTCGAAAATTAAAAAAAGTTTTAAGTTCTTACTTTTACAGCTTATATAGCAAGGCAGGTGGCAAGGAATACAGGGGCTGGAAATGGACATTGCATATGAGTCGACTCTCAATACCTGTCACTATTATGTGCCAAAAAGTTCTGCATTTTTCAGTTCTTTTTCATTCCTGATATTATTAAGGAGAAAGTCTTGACTGGGTGTGGTGGCTCACGTCTGTAATCCCAGCAATTTGGGAGGCCTAGGCAGGAGGATTGCTTGAGCCCAGGAGATTGAGACCAACCTATGCAACATAGTGAGAACTCATCTCTATTAAAAAAATACTAAAAAGAAAAAAAAATTAGCAAGGTGTGGTGGCATGTGCCTGTAGTCCCAGCTACTCAGGAGGCTGAGCAGGAGGACCAACTAAGCCCGGAAGGTTGAGGCTGCAGTGAGTCATGCTTGTGTCACTTGACCCACTGCATTTCAGCCTGGGTGACAGAGTGAGTCTCCGACTAAAAAAAAAAAGAAAAAGAAAAAAAGGAAGTCCGAAATTGCCATTAACCATTAACACTAACATGCTTTTTTATTTTTTATTTTTTAAGCCAGAGTCTCATTCTGTTGCCCAGGCTGGAGGGCAGTGGCACACTCATGGCCGCTGCAGCCTCGACCTGCTGGGCTCAGGTGATCCTTCAGTCAGCCTCCCAAGTAGCTGGAACTACAGGTGTGTGCCACCATGCCTGGCTAATTTTTCTTGATTTATTATAGAGACGAGGTCTCAACAAGTTGCCCAGGCTAGTTTCAAACCCCTGGGCTCAGGCAATCCTCTCACTTCGGCCTCCCAAAATGCTGGGTTACAGGCTTGAGCCACCACGCCGGCCAACACTAACATGCCTTTTAACAAGGAAAGGCAGATCTCAGGTTCAGAGTCTCATGGAGGCACTCATTTTCTATAATCTGATAATATTTTAAAATTCACTATTTTTTATTTATTTATTTTTATTTTTTATTTTAAAGATGTGGGATACAATTCAGGGTTAGGTATACAAATGTTTGTTATGCAGGTACCCTTGTTGATGGAGTGTGCCCTTCCTCCTCTGGCAGTGTCCCACTACTGGCAATCCTTTCTTATAGTATTATGATAATTGCTCAGGGTCTGCTTATGAGTGAGAACATATGGTACACTGTTCTTTGTTTCTGTATTAGATCACTAAGCATGATAGACTCTAAATCCATTCAAGTTGCTGTGAAGACCATATGTTTGTCCTTTTTTATGGCTGCATAACATTCCATTGTGTATATGTACCACATTTTTTTTATCCAGTCCAGCTTCGATGGGCAGCATGGTTGGTTTCATGTTTTTGCTCTTGTGAATAGAGCTGCAACAGACATGCATGTGCAGGTATCTTTTTTGTCTGACAGTAAAGTTCCTCTGGGTATATTCCCAATAGAGGGGTTGCTGGGTCATATGGAAGGTCACTTTCTAGTTCTTCCAGAAATCATCACACTGTCTTACAAAGAGGTTGTTCTAGTTTGCATTCCCGCCAGCAGTGTAAAAGCATTTCTTTTTCTCTGCATCTTTGCCAGCATCTTTGGTCATCTGTTTTATTAATGGTGGCCATTTTTACTGGTGTAAGGTGGTATCTCAATGTGGTTTTGATTTGCATTTCTCTGATGATTACTGAGCTGAGCATTTTTTCATGTGTCTGTTGGCTGCCTGTATATCTTCTATTGAGAAATGTCTATTAATGTCTTTTGCCCACTTTTTAATGGGCTGTTTGTTTTTGTCCTTTCAGCAATTTGAGTTCCTTGTAGAGCCCCAGGCCTTTGTCAGATATACAGTTGGCAAATATTTTTTCCCATTCTGTGGGCTGTCTGCCCGCTCTCTTGATTTTTTTTTTTTTTTCTGTGCAGAAGCTCATCAGTTTGATAAGGTCCCACTTGTCTATCTTATTTCTTATGGTATGGGCACTTGGGGTTTTGATCAGGGATTGGTTGCTAGTTCCAATGTCCATAAGGGTGTCTCCTGCATTTTCTAAGATTCTTACAGTTTGAGGTTTTATGTTTAGGTCTTTGATTCATTTACAGTTAATTTTTGTGTATGGTGATAGGGAGGGGTCCTGTTTCAATCTTCTGCATGGATCAGCCAGTTTTCCCAGCACTATTTACTGAATAGGTTCTTCTCTCCCTAGTGATTATTGTTGGAAGCTTTGTCAAAGATGAGTTGGTTGAGAAATTGAGGCTTTACTTCCGGAATCTCTATCCTGTTCCATTGTTCTATATGCCTGTTCTTGTACCAATACCAGGCTGTTTTGATTATTGTAGCCTTATAGTAAAGTTTGAAGTCTGGAAGTGAGACACCTCCTGCTTTGTTTTGCTAGGGATTGTTTTGGCTCTTCGTGGTTGTTTATGTTTCCACATGAATTTCTGTATTGTCATTTCCAGATCTGAGAAGAATGATGTTGGTAATTTAATGGGTTCTGTGTTGAATCTGTAGATTGCCTTTGGTAGGATGGACATCTTAACAATGTTGATTTTTCCTATCCATAAGCATGAAATATTTTTCCATTTGTTTGTGTCTTCTCGGATTTCTTTGAGTAGTGTTTCGTAGTTCTCATAGTAAAGGCCTTTCATGTCTCTGGTTAGGAAGATGCTGAGGTATTTCATTTTTGTGTGGCTATTGTGAATGGGATTGTGCTTTTTATTTGGTTCTCTGCCTGCTTGTTGTTGGTATATAAGAATGCAACTGTCTTTTGCACACTTATTTTGTACCCTGAGACTTTACCAAAGTCCTTTATCAGTGCAAACAGGTTTTTGACAGATTCTTTTGGATTTTCTGAGGATCATATTGTCAGCAAAGAGGGATAACTTGACTTCCTCTTTTCCTATTTGGATACCCCTGATTTCTTTCTCTTGTCTAATTGCCCTAGCTAGGACTTCCAACACAATATTGAACAAGAGGGATGAGAGTGGGCAGCCTTGTCTTGTTCCAGTTTTCAGGGAAAATGTTTCCAGTTCCTATCCATTTAGCAATATGCTAGATGTGGGTTCATTGTAGATGGCAGTTACTATTTTGAGGTATAGTTCTTCTATATCTAGGTGTTTGAGTGTTTTTATCAATAAGGGATGTTGAATTCTATCAAAAGCTTTTTCTGCATCTATTGATATAATCATGTGGTTCTTGTTTTTACATGTATTTAATTGCATTTATGGTCTGGCGAATGTTGAACCAGCCCTGCATCCTGGGGATGAAGCCTAATTGGTCATGGTGGATGATTTTTGAGATGTGTTTTTGGATCTCATTTGCTAGAATCTTGTTGAGGATTTTTGCATCTATGTTCATAAGGGATAGTGGCCGTTCTCTTTTTTTGTTGAATCTTTACCCGGTTTGGGTATCAGTGTGATGTTAGCTTCGTAAAATGATTTGGGGAGAATTCCATCTTTCTCAATTGCGTGGAATACTTTCAATAGGATTGGTATCAGCTCCTCCTTGTACATTTTGTAGAATTCTGCTGGAAAGTCATCTGGTCCAGGACTTTTTTTAGTAGGTAGTTTTCTTACAACAGAGTCAATTTCCTGGGTTGTTATTGGTCTATTTAGTGTCTCAATGTCTTCTTGTTTCAACCTGGGGAGGTTGCGTGATGTCAGAAAGTCCTCCTTTTCATTGAGGTTATCAAGTTTGTTTCCATATAGGTGTACATAGTAATCTCTGATAATCTTTTGTGTTGTGATTTGATCTTTTGTATTTCTGATTGTGTTT